>MJUT01038139.1:160793-173639 GCA_002080005.1 Gigantidas platifrons
CTACTTGTGCGACTTTCTCATACATCTTTTATAATTATTCAGGAATGATTTAATTTGAATTCATGTAGAAAACTTTAAATAATGAACAAGACATTAGACATAAGACTTTTATTTTCCAAATTATTGGCCATATGAGCATAACAATCAAACATCAAATAAAGTTAATAATACAATAAACAATAATCAATAATATTAAAGAAAATATAAGGCAGTGCACAGTATTGAAAATGATTCTAATTCAGTAATATTGTTATTGGGCTCGGTCCAAATTCCATCGACTGTACAATGGGAGATAACTCCGATTGTACAGTGTTAGAATTCCTACCGAGCTTTGCAAATACAATTTAGCAAGATTAATCAGTCAAAAGAATTTAAATGCACCAACTAATGTTTTTTTTTTTTTTTTTTTTTCTGCCAGAAGACTTGAGCAAGCGTAATAACTCCATTACTGTTGACTGTCAAAACACAAAATAATATGAAAAATACCTAGAAGTCGATTTTAGTGAGAACTGCCCTTTTGTGGAATAACCTTTATTAGGTACGCTCATTACCAAAAGATTGGAAAGCTAGATAATTTAGAAGTATTTGTGAGTAAACGAAAGGGTCTATAGCCAAAATCGGCTAAGATTTTCTTCTTCTTCTTCTTCCATTAGTATACATAATTCCTCTGGAACATTTTCGTACAATCACCTATGCCCGAGGGCGCAGAACCTTAGTTTGGTCACCCCTGCCTGAGGGCGGAGAACCTTAGTTTCATTAATAATTACATTATTTAGGAACTGTAAATGGCAATAATTGAACATAAGTAATTTAATCATATGAAAAATTTTAAATGTTATTGTTGTATTTCTTCTGTTAAGCTACTCATATTTCTTTAAAAAAATAAAACAACTACAAAACAAATAAGAATACTGGGAGATATTATTACTGAAATACCGTTAAAGCACCCGGATGATAAAGTGATGCTTACATAACCAAGAACCCGGATATGGCCCACGTGTTCCGGAAAACTTATAATTGAATTACAGAAAATTTAAACATGTACATACTTATTTTGTCCAATGATACATTGATTACGTTGTATTGTACAATCCATTACCAAGACTTTTGCAAAATATTTACCGCGAATTTTACGAAACAATCAATACCTAAGTTTAACGAAATATTCAATACAGCCCAATACCCATTACAGCAAATGTTACGAAATTCTTAATTTTTACGAAATATTCAATACCGCACAAAATACATTACCGTGACAAACAGTGGCACAATAACGCGAGTATTAGAATAATATTATACCGCATTCTGATGACCACTGAAAAATGAGAGTGACATTTTCTCCTGTCATGATTGTGGTCAAATCTGTCATCTAAATTCCTTAATTCTGAAAGGTCAGTTTTCGGCTTGGGGCACTTCCATTTTCAATTCATCTCGTATGCTTGGTAATTTTTGTATACTGTTATCCTCGGTGAGGTCGAATATTTGATATATAGAAATATGTATATGGATATCTCTGAGCGACTGCGTGCGACCACGGTCCTATATGAGATAAAACTAATATTCGATTGATTCACTGACAAGATACATATCATGAATATTAATATATTAAGACAGTCAGTGTTCAACACCATCTTTCGCTTTGAAATGGAAGCTGAACTAAATTTAGAGATTATGGTGTCATCGATGGGGAGTTTTCTCTCCCGATAAGCACTTGTACAACGTCAAAAATAACAAAGAGACTACGAAAAATTTGTCACATTCGCCGACACTGCGCAGACATAGTGCGTGATGTAAAATATGATTCAAGAATGAATGGTCTCTCACAACCTGTATATGCATACATACGGGCATTCTTTTATCGTAAATAGGGAACCAGCCTAAACTGACATGAGGTCATTTCCATCCTTCCATAAAACAATAGTGGGATATATAGATTTGCTTTTGAAAATGATGTATACCACGACTATAGTTTTACACGAAAAGATGTAGATGAAATTAAAGTCAAAAGAAAATTCATCAAATATCAAAAGGCAAGCACTATACAATATAGCAGGACACAACGCATGCCCTGCAATAACCATAAATTATATGAACAATAGAAATACGTCTGCTGCCATATCTTACATTTATTAAATAGACAGATGAAACAAATCCGGACAACGTACAAACGGAGACAACTTTTACACAAAGATACGTGATCATTCACACAGGACGATTTTGACTATTTAACACACAGATAAGTCCACCACGCAGTCGACATAAAAAAAATTCACTTCAACAGACATTCTTCTCTTGTAAAATCCAGATGGTAAAAAAGTCTTATTTCCTTGAGGGAATTGGGATCTTTTGAGTTCTCCACCATGTAATGATATATAGCAGGACAAATCATAAATTATATGAACAAATAAAATACGTCTGCTGACATTTCTCATTAAAGAGACATATAAAACAGACAACAAACCCGTACAACG
The DNA here is from genome assembly GCA_002080005.1 of Gigantidas platifrons. Taxonomy (NCBI): domain Eukaryota; kingdom Metazoa; phylum Mollusca; class Bivalvia; order Mytilida; family Modiolidae; genus Gigantidas; species Gigantidas platifrons. The sequence goes on from MJUT01038139.1 coordinate 163,265, forward strand.
TACAAGCGGAGACAACTCTTATACAACCTTATGAGACCATACAAACAACTACACAACAGCACCGTATTTGTAGCGCTCTGCTCACTATCTCAACATTTCAATATACAAATACAAATAATAGTCAACATTATTTTAGAATATACTATCAAATATTCATAGCAGTTGAGAGCGGAGTCAATAATTGTTTGACTGCCAGCCAAACATCTACCCGATGCTAGAAGAATGAACATTCTACTTTCCACGTGAACTCCCTATAATATAGAATGTATTTTTCAATATTATAACGGAGAAAAGAATCGCCAACATGTGTTTTACTACAAATTAAATATTTAACAACAACACACGGTGCATGAAAATGCCGTTGAAGTTCAAAGCTTGCACGTACAAAGAATTTTCTAATGACCACCATTCCGTGACAGCATACATGTAGGTATCTGTATCTGTATGAGTACGTTGTAGTATCTCTGCTGGGCTTTAATACAACGGGTAGAGAGAGCGCTGATTTAGTCGCACTGACAGCTTGAAGTCATCAGTTGTTTTAGACTGTACTATGTTGTCTTCTAGGTTGTTCCAATCTATAGCCGTTCTAACAAAGAAATAGTTTTTATACTGTTCTGACTTGGCTTTTGGTACTTTTACACTTTTGCTATTGCTTCGTAATTGTCTAGTTACAATATTTGTAGACATGCAGTTGTCAAACTTCTTTGGTCTAATCTGTATTTTTCCTTCGTTCCTTGTTATGAACTCAGAGGAAGGCCTTGCTGGTATCTGTACATTCAGAATGAGTTACGATTTCCGCATAGAAACTATGTTCGGTTCGTCTTTACCTCCAGTTGTTTCTAGGAGGGTCCATGTCTATTTATGTTATTTGTGTTTGTCTATGTTACCGGTTTCTCTGGAAAGTTCATTTGTATTGCCCCTTAGGTATTCGCTAACGATTATTTTCTATGGTATGATTCGCTAGGCTTATCTGATAAAAATGTAGATATATTGATTTAACGCGCTTCAGGAATTCCCTTAATCAGGTACACTCAAGGTAAAGAAATATTGGATAATGATTGTTCGGGAATTTAAAAGGATACTGAATACGCCATTCTAGAATATATTCTAATCCAGTGTTGTGGTTTTTTGTTGTTGTTGTTTTTTTCTCTCTCGTCTTGTGTACCCAATGTTGCCAATTTCTCTGGATTATCCACTTGTGATTGCCCCTTCGGTATTTTCTAGCGTTTATTTCCGAAAACTTCTGCTCTTCTCGGCCTACTATCCAAAGATAATCAGAATACACTTCAAAAATGCAAGATCAGTAACATGAATAAATTGATCCAAAAGGGATTTCCATTTCCCAATTTAATAGGGGATTATTTTGCGTCATAGACTCAACCTCTGCTTTACAAAATCTCTATTGTCATTAAAATAGTTAATGGAAATTTTTTAATGTTCAAGACAGGTACCACACTTTCGGAGTACTACATCTTTCGTTATCGCATTATAAGGTGGGATCTCCTTGCCTTCCTGGAGCGTCTGAGTTCACCCCAGTTTGTTGGTGGTTGAGGTGTTCGCCTTTGGTTTCCTATGTGCTGTGTTGTCGCCATCTTTTTGTCTTTTTTCTTTTGGCCATTGTGTTGTCTGTCCTTGTTCGATTTTCGGATTTTGGTTGCCCCTTTGGCGTCCTAATAATTAAACCAAAAACGTTTTAACCGTACCTTTTACGTTCCCTCTACAAATCGGACATTTCCTCATCGCTGGTGCACAATCGGCACAACACACAAGATGGCCGCATGGGAGGAAGACAATTGATGCGTTTAATTCAAAACAAATCTGACACAAACGTTGATCTTTTAACTGTCTGTTTTCTTCGACCAATAATTCTGCGTCTAGAATAAAAATTAAATAAAAAACTGATACATGTAGACAATGTGTTCTGCATATTTTTATTTGTATCGGATTAACAGATAGCTTATTGATCAGTGGTATGTGTGTTGAACCGAGCTTTCAAGTAATCTGGCTTTCCAACCTTTCGATTTTGAGCGTACCCGATGAAGGTTAGTCCAGAAATCCGTCATTCGCACTAAATTTGATATCTACGTTTTCAACAATATTAAGATTATTTTGTCATTTTTATTGATTCAAGAAACAGAAGAAACCTGGAAAAAAAACGACAGATCTGACACGGGTCAATGACAAACTAGATAAGACCAGACTTATATATATATATGAGTAGTACGATGGATGTCTTATAAGAAGCAGGAACAGCTTGCCTTTCGAGAGCACCAGCATTAACCCCCGGTTGCATGTGAGGTCCCTGTTGCTCATCCTTTTATTATATTTGTTGTGTTTTGTTTTTGTGTTTCCTTTTGTTTGTCTTCGTCCTGTGTCTTGTACCCAGTGTTGCCGATGTCTCTCGATTGTACATTCTTGATTGCACCTTCGGTTTTCTCTAACATTTACGAATAACACAGATAAGTTGTATAGAGTACATCTCACAACAGAAGAAAATAGATCTTGTATATGAAAAAAAAAATTGTTGTCTGATTCTTACCGTCTAACTTAGAATCATCAAGGTTTAGATTTTCAACAGCAGTATTATCTGTTCCGTTGGCAGACGTCGTGGACGGTGACACTGATATTCCAGAATCTGTGGTCGATGATGAGGAAGCTGTACCTTTATTTTCATCGTTTAATAAAATATGCATTATATCGACAGCTGTAATTGTATTGCCACCTAAAACATAGCAATGACAAGAATACTAAAGCACTACCTCACATAACAATCAAACACGTATAGGACACATTACTATTGAAACAAAACAAGAGGCCTGTATAGGATATAAGGGATTTCTTTTTCACATGAGTACGAATGCGGAAAAAGAAACCCGTTGTATCCAATTTTCAAGTTCGTTCATAAAAAGAACTGCAAACACATCGGCCTGTAACATCAGCCTGTATCAGCGACCACTGACATCGGCTTGTAACTGATATTAGAAGCCGCATTTACAATAGCATTGCTGGGGGTATTATTAGTACAAACATTATTAGAGAGGAACGACACATTGTTATAAAATACACATAAGTTGTTTATTTTTGTACGTGGATATGTTATTCTATTGCTCTGGTAAGTTTTATAACTTATTTTTTCAAGTTATTTATTTTCATGAGTGCGTCCGAGTGGAACGAGATTTCGTCATGCGTTCTGTTATTTCAGTGTAATTCAACAATAAAACTACAGCTTAGCACAAAGAAGAAGTAATCAGAATCTGCAAATCGAAGAACAGACAACACAGTGCCACAAGAAAAGGACAAAAGGACAAACAACGATCTACAAAACTGATACACAAAACTAAAGATCTAGTAACACAAACCCCACTAAACACCGGAGTGAACTCATGTTCGTGTTAATCTAGTTATTTGTGATTTCAAATAATAATTGAGAGTGTGGTGCTCGAGTAATTGTCTTCTGACTACATTCATAACACAATTCACGTAGGTTCGCGTCGCGATACTAATCGGAATTGTGTAGGTTACTAGACGTCATAATGGTCCAGATTTTACTTCTCAAATGTCAGTTCGTAATAAGAAAATACCAAAGGGGTAATCAGAATCCGTAAATCGAAGGACAGACAACACAATGGCCAAAAGACAAAGTACAAAAGGACAAAAACGATCTACAAAACATACATATAAAACTAAAGATCGAGTAAACGAACTCACTAATATTAGGTGCTCCGGTAGGGTAAGCAGTTCTTGCACCACTAGTGGCACCCGTTGTGTCATAACTGTCCTGGTTTCACAATATGTCTGGTAGTCACGGTATAACAATAAAAATGACCAACAATTGTATAAAATAACAAGGAGAATTATCATAGACCTCATTACAATCACCTGTTCATCAAATATACTCATAGAATACATACCAGAGTGCGATGATGTAATTTGGTGGATAGCTTGTAGTACTTGTTCTTCAGAATATCCCATTTCTAGAACACTTCTGGCTGCAACCGTGGCAAGAGGGTTGTTAGATTGATGTGCCACACAAGCGCTTGTTTGAGAAGCTTCGACATTTTGTAGTGCTGGTAATTCATATCTTGAATTTTGACTTTTTCCTCCATTGTTTTCTTTTTCCTAGAAATTACATATCTTGGTATAGGTAAATTGAGACTTTATTATAGGCAAAATATTACAATAAATGCATATTCGTCGATTATTTGTACTTATTCGTTGTACATATTCGCTGATTATTTGACGTCAAATAAGTAGAACCACAGTATAATTATTAGCGTGCTCGCCACAACGGATACAATATGGTTTCGGTTCCTGATTAAGGAGTAAGAGCTTAGACTGGTCAGACTAATGTGTCAAAGTGGAGCGACCTGTATATGGGCAAACTATTGTTTCAGTGATCTATCACTGAAAATCTAACCAAATGATATCATACCAATATTTAATGTCCAGAAATATCCGGGTTAGAATAATGCGGTTTGACTGTAGTTCTACATGTGCACGGTGTTTAAAACAAGGTTATCCTCCCTCAGACATAGGTAATCATGGCCGGGTTTAACTATACTGTCTAGTATTCTTTGGATTCTTGCTCCCAATGACTTTTAAATTACTAGGCTTCCAATCTTTTGAGTATGGGCGTACCTGATAAAAGTTATTCAATGCGCTTTGCGCTTTGGTTTTTTAGCTCCTAAAACTTTTAATTATTTGCCTTTCAAACTTTCGATTTTGAGCGTACCTGGTGAGAGTTATACAATGCAGCATGTATACTAAATTATATTTCCACGTTATTATTATGATAGAAATGTTTCAAGTATTATTTGTTGGTAATCAATAGTTTAGATTTATGTATATAATGCTTACCAACTGGGTATGTTTTTCTTGCACTGCTGCAACAAATTTATCTCCCTTGTTTTGGCGCAAAAATGCACACTTTGGGAACCATCTGGCGTGTTCTACCCAGGGATCATCTCCTGCCTCCCAGTTCCGAAGGCCTCCACCACAAAAGAAACATCTGGTATAATCTTGGTAACCAGCATACAGGAATCCAGCTTTAGCCATGTCACGTGGTGTTTGTTCTAAATAAGATGGCCACCCCTGATAGGAACTAATCCGAACTTGCAGAGGTGCATAATCTTGGTACCTTGGTTTTTCGACGTTAATTCCAGTTGATGAGAGATTGTCACCCAATGATTGTTTGGGTGCAGAGTTTTTGAAATCTCCATTAGGTCTGTTTTGAAAATGGGTAGAGATTCCATTTGTTGTAGAAGTATAATTTTCACATTGTGGTGGGTCATTATTTCTATTTGCGGAACTTCTATTCTGAACGAGTCCCTCATTTTTACTGAATGACGGATTATCTGCAGTATCCGTTTGTGTGTTATTCCTGTCTAAAACAGGTCCATTCCTGGATGCTGAATTGTGTCTTCCATTTTCAGATATAGAAGAGGTGCATTGATTTTGTATGGATGCATTGGCGCGTGAAAAATTATATGACAATGTGGTCGAATCAGTTCTAAGAGCGGATGTAGTTAGAGTATTATTTGACTGATAAAAAGTAGAATTTGCACTTGAAACTGAAAGCTGTCTATAATTAGCTGATGCAGAGTATGACTGTTCATCTGTTGAATATAAATTGATCACATGAGAACAAGATGGCGAGAACCTTCTATGAATTGCTATCGGATCATCACGTGACGTCCATTTTCTATGTGTTATTCCACACGCGTAACAACGCACCTCATCAGAAACACCTGTATAATAAAATCCTGCTCTCGCAAGAAGACTTGTAAAAATGTTTACTTCACGAGGAAAATTATTAAAAGAATGAATTCTTAGCAAATTATTAGACATGGATTCTTCTAACGTCATTGTATTACCTGAGGATAAACTTTCAAAATAATTGGTCAAACTAACAGGAAACACGTTAAGAATTTGGTATGGTATGTTATGTGATCTGAATGAAATGTCACACTTTTTATGGTCTTGTATTTTCGATATTTCAGGATGAAATTTTAAATATTCAGAATGTTTCATTGTATATGTTTCTGTACCACCACTCTGCTCGTCGAGCTTGTAGAGAATGTACATCATTGTCGACACAATATTTAAAAGAATAGTTATATCCCAGTTAAAATTATAATCACAATAAGCAGGTGTGAAATATTTCTGTATAAGTGTGGCAATTTTCTTATGTCTGTCCGTCACATTTTCAAGCTGTTGTTCGAACCCGTTTGGTCTTATGTCTCCTGAGTCTGTAATCTTTTGTAATAATAAGGAATCCGTGACCCAAACATATATCACTTTATAATATTTAGATTTACAACAGTTATGACATAGATTGTGGGCGTGGTTATCTACGCCATCTTCCCATGCTTCATCTTTTTCACTATCGGATGTATTTGAACACTTCCTGTTGGGAGACTTTTTACACATTTTAAAGCCTGGTTTTAGTAGTGTGATGTTCTCTGAAATAAATTAAAAGATTATCAATAATACACAATACCTATCAATACTAAGTCCACATGTTTATCATATACTTGTAGATAATATAGCTAATATTTACCCCGTGATCTAGGACTGATAAAGGTATGATATGAAAAACGCCATGTAATAATCTATATATATTCAAGATCAACAATACTAGTACATATAATCTGAGTTTATGTGTAACGCGAAGGGTGTCATATTTAGAGCAGAAATTGCTCACCCGTCCGGAGTACCTGAGTTCATCTCCGACTTTTTAGTGTGGTTCGTGTTACTCGATCTTTAGCTTTGCATGTAATATTCTGTAGTTTATTCTTTGTCCTTTTGTCCTTTTTTCTTTTGGCCATCGCTACGATATAGCTGAAATACTGCTAAAGTTGGCGTTAAACAGCAATCAATCAATCAATCAATCAATCAATCAATCTTTTATAGTATAATTTTAATACAAGAGTTAGAGCGTACTGTAAATAAGAGGGAAAAACGTATATATCTAATTTAATGACGAGGATATTCAACAAGCCAGGCAAAAGCTATTATGAAGAGTTTTAAGATTCCAAAGGGGTAATCAGAATCCATAAATCGAAGGATAGAAAACACAAAGGCCAAACGAAAAAAGGCAAAAGAACAAACAAGAATCTACAAAACATTACACATAAAACTAAAGATCGAGTAACACGAACCCCATCAAGAACAGGGGATGAACACAGGTGCTCCCGAAGGGTAAGCAGTTCCTCACCCATAAGAATGTCCGTGTGTATGTATAGACAAGTAAGAGGCAAGGTCGTTAATAATGTATCATGCTTCACATCACGCATTTAGTCTGCGCAGTTTATCTGGATGTGATAAATTTGTATATGTTTTCTTATTGTTGACGTTGTACAGGTGCAATACGGAAGAAAACATCCACTTCGACTACGGCATAATTTCTAAATATAATACAGCCTCAATTTCAAACAGAAAGATGTGTTGCGCCCTACTTTTCTTGATATATGAATATTCATGATATATATTAAGTCGGTGAATCAGTTTTATTGGTGGAGGAAACCGGAATATCTACCCCGCAAAACACACCAATATGTAAAGTAACTTGTAAATTAGGATAAAGACTTGTTGGATCAGAGTCAGTATAATGTGTATGAGTGGAGCCACATGGCTTTCTGTGGGCTGTTGTTTCATTGAGCTAACACCATGAATATCCAACTTGTAAATTTTATCACATAAGTTGTATCAAATACAGCTTGGGAAGGACCGAAAATCAAGGATGGTGGCCATACGAGGTCTGACACGATGGTCCCGACACGTGATGATTAGAATAAGTGAAAAGGGTAATAAATTACTACAAAACGGATATGATCACACAATACAGGTTAGTACACGGAGAAAACCCACCGATCTGTCGCAAGTGACTGACAAACTTGATCACATAATGTGCTATCGAGTACACCTCGCCTGAGAGTGAATAAACAAAACAATCAAGAAGGAAATTATGTTAATTGGTGATTTTTTTTTTAAATAGAATATTAAAATATGCATTCGTGGCGGTCAGTTTTATTAGTGGAGGAAACCGGAGTGCCCGGAGAAAACTACCGACCAGCCGCAAGTCATAACAAACTTTATCACATTTCGAGTACACATCGCCTGATCGGGATTCAAACTCACAACGTTAGTGGTGATAGGCATTGATTGCATAGGTGCATACATCCTACGATCATATGATCACGACCACGACGGTCCCTTCCAGAGAAAAGGTTTTTAATATTATTTTAATTGTGTACTATGATAATGTTTTTGGTTATCCGATCGACATAATGAATACGAACAATTTGTAGTACCTTCTAATGATATAGGTGTTCCGTGAGTTCAATAGCTTCTGAGAAGAATATGATATACCATTAGAAAGAGACAATTATCAGCTACCCGAATATATAGATTACAACTTGTATCCTCTTAATATTTAAGAATACCAGCTCCATAACATGTACATATTTAAATAGTACCACCTGATTGTGTTTTAGTCGATAATATATGGTTTCTGCGAATTAGAACAATAAATTTAAATCTTTTCATGGTATAATATTACTGTATGTATCAGTTTTGTGTCACCCACTTTAGTTGGAAAAGGCGCAATTTGATCATCGCATTATGTCGTGCAATAATATCCTTTAAATAACATTGCATAATTATCTAATTATATCCGTTGCAACTATTTCATGTGGATAGTGTGTTTTATTTCTAAGGGTCTTGTTGGTGTCTTAAGTTAATATAAAATTTGTCCATACCACGATATAGCTGAAATACTGCTAACGTTAGCGTTAAACACCAATCAATCAATCAAGTGAAATAAAGTCCAGATTGTGTTTTTGTAGCAGGGCTTAAATGTGTCAGAGTGATAATAAGTCCAGCTTGGGTTCGATGCTTTTATTGGAATATACTAACAGTAATAGTAACTGTAGATCCTATATATATGGTACAAGGGCACCAGCAGAATTGATCACTCTAGGATCTCAAATTATTCAGCTCTAAGTCTACATCATAATAAATCATTTAGAAAACAAATAGAATAATCCAAATTAATTCCAGTTTAAAAATGTTTAAGCCAAAATGTCTGACTTGTGTTTCTGTTGTACTCTATCACAAGTATTAGGAAAAGATAATCAACCAAAAAATGAACCATGTAATTTACTGTACTGTATATGCAATATGTGAAGTTTTATTTTGTAATTTTAATTTTTAAAATATCATAAACCTTAAAAACATGAGTAAATAATATCATTATAGCATATATTCTAACATGACGTCCTTCATTTGCTATATAAATAATACAGTGATAAAACTCACGATATATTTTAATTCGCTCATGCGTATTGACGAACAAATTACAAACATAATTCCCTAGTGAATGTATCTATTCATACAGCACTGTGGTGCATAACAAACATATAATGCCCGTATTGTTTTTACCTATATTTTTTCCGGAATAAATACTTAAGACAACCATCAATGGACTTTGACTTTTGAAATTTAACAACTTACGGAAGTCGTTTACAAGGAACGCTGATGACATTGAAAGACATGGTTACTGATTTATTTTTAAGATTTTGTGAGCATTTTACTTGTTTAAGTTGCTAAATTCAAAATGCCATTAAATTGGAAAATATCAGTAATTTCATAGCATCACAGTCTATTTATACATAAAACAAAAACAACTGTAAACTGTAAAACATGAAGGTTAGTGAATTTTGTTATGAAAGGCATTTCAATTACCGACTTCCACTTGAAAAAATAAGTTAGATTTTTCCTACTAGAATCGAAATAATTCATGGAAGCCAGAGTTTGTATCACGTTTTAACATGGATAACATTATTTTCGGTGCATTTTATCCCTCGCTAACGCTCGGGATAAAATTTGTACGAAAATAATGTTACCCATGTTAAAACTGTATACAAACTCTGGCTTCCATGAATTATTTCTTAAATGATTTTCAGTAATTATATAAAATTAAGACTACCACATTTTCCTTTGATATTGTTTTACAGATAATTTTTACCTTATATAAATATCCTGGATTTTGATAGGTTGATAGCGAGTGTGGGTTTTTTTTTTTCTTGTATTTTTTTGGCTTGCGTGGATTTAGTTTCATTTACCACGGCCGGGATATTTGTAAGAGATATTCATTTCCTCCTCTTTGCCGTGGTATTTGCCAAAATGTATTTGCCTTTTTACCCTCGCGAGCATCAACCTACAAAGTCATTCATATCTTTCTTGTAACATGAATGCATTATTTTCTTTTGATCTTTTTATGGTTTATATACCAGAATGTAAGCAACAACTGAGAATTATGCAATAATACACGTAGATACGAGATTTTACACACTTTAAATCTGCGCTGTAGTTT
>MJUT01038139.1:176966-193620 GCA_002080005.1 Gigantidas platifrons
GGTCATGTATTTGTGTGTTAGAGGTCATGTATTTGTTTGTTAGAGGTCATGTATTTGTGTGTTAGGGGTCATGTATTTGTGTGTTAGGGATCATGTATTTGTGTGTTACGGGTCATGTATTTGTGTGTTAGGGGTCATGTAGTTGTGTGCATGGGGTCATGTAGTTGTGTGTTTGGGGTCATGTATTTGTGTGTTAGGGGTATTGATTTAGCCTCTCTCTGCAATTTTTCTATTGTATTTTGGAAATGTTTCGACAGTTCATGTATAATATGTTTTCGGTTGTTGGGTCTGAATGTCAACCAGAATGTTCGGAAAATTTCTGTGAACGGTGTCCAGATGGGATGTTCTTATATGAATCCATGCATTTAGAAACGACACAAAATGCATTTATAAAAAAAATGACTCAAACGGCGACAGAAGAGTCAACAGAATCGACAACGACTGTAGCGACTACGTCAACAGAAGCGTCAACGACTGCATCGGCTACGGCAATGGCTGTATAGACTACTCAGGCATTATTATCATTAAAAACTACAAATGAAATATTCGCGCCACCACCGGAAGTTTATCGTATTTGCGTTTCGTCATGTCCGATTGGTTACTATGGCAACGAATCTTACAAATGTGTTCGTTGCAATTCTCTATGTCTGAATTGTACAAACGTTGGATATGCAACTGATTTGTGCACATGCAAATATGGTGATAACTCAAACGGGACGTGTCTTTCTAAAAAGGAGGATACTGAAGGAGAGGTTGATGAGAGGATAATTATAGGAGTAGGGGCTGGTGAGGGTTTGTTGGTTGCAGTGATTATCATGGTAGTTGTATGCTGCTGTTGTCGTCGACGGAAGGATCAAGGAAAGACCCGGATGAGTGTACTGTTAGAGGTAAGTGTATTTACAACGTATATCGGAGTCATATTGAACCGTGGTAGTTAAATTTGATAAATGGCGGCGAAAATTGGTTGAAATAGCCCGTGAGTAGATCATATTATAGATCCGGCGGTACCATAGGATAGGGCTATGATAAGTAGTGTAGATATATCAAGATTAATACAAGCAAATTGTAATAAAACGTTCATGGAAATATTTCATATTTTTACACTTTTAATGTTTAGACACCCAAAATAAGACAACAATTAACAAAAATAAAACGCTAATTTTTTATCGGTCAACGTTCTTTCGATTCTCGTTTTTATCTAGATTTTTCAAGTGTCCCAAATGTTCACCTATGGCCTGTCTGATTTGTAATTACTTGCGGTCGGTTCGTTAGTTGTTTTTTTTTGTATTGGGAAACTATTGTTAAATGCTCACGTACTCCTCAGTTCTGAACATAAATTATGCCAGATTTTAAATAGTTCTATGGTGCCTTGTGTATATTGATCAATTACTTATTTAAACAAGTTGTTGATATTTATTTTTTAAATAAAGTTTACTATCAAGAGTCATATATATTAATTATACTTTTATAATAATGTTGTGTCAGCAATGACTATGCCAATATAGGGGTCAGGGTTGAAGACATAGTGCACGACCCGAAGGGGAGTGCACTATGTCTTCAACCCTGACCACTATGTGGCATAGTCATTGCTAACACAACATTATTATTATTATTATGCTGACTGTTATATGTAGACAAAATATATTGAGAACTATTACAATAAAGGAGGTCCTGATATTGGTGACTAATATATTGGATCAGATAGTCTTGAAAGTGTGAGAATATTCTTTGTTTCATTTAAGGCTTTAAAAATATAAAGATTTTTGAAATTTGAAATTTAATTAACAACAATAACAAGTATTAAAAACTTTAGACGACTATGATAGATTGACAGATTGGATCCGTCCCCTTGCACGTGGACTAGCTATACATAGTTTGACAGACAGCTGAAAACCCCATCTTCCCTGCGTGAAACTGGCATAGTAGATGTACTATATTTTCGCATAGTATATCAACGCTATATAATTCTTTGTGATATATGCCAAAATATCGTATGAACTTATATTACAGATGAAATTTACAGAAAGCATAATAAAATATAATAGTGTGGTCACCGTAGCCGGGTTTATAGACGGAAGTTTTGAAACTCAAAGCAGAGTTTAATAGACTCAGCAGAGTTCGATACCCGCAAGTCCCAAAATATTTACAAGAAGTTTGTAAGCCTGAAACGGTAAAAGGTTAAAGTTCATATACGCAAGAACAAAAGAATAAACGGTAGATTCTTTAAAATAATCCACTATCCGAACAATAGTGTGACGTCAGAATTATTTTATGAAAATAACCACAGACAATAAGTATATTATAAGCACTTCCACTATGACATTATATGATATGATTGATTTTTAAAGTTTTCTTAGATTCTGACATAACCATGTTCACTTGGATTTTAACTAATGTTACAAGTAAATAAATAAGATCTATAAGACCAAAAACGTAAAACAAATATTAAAGTAAGAAACATTTGCTCTCAAACTAAGTAAATATCTTATGAACTTTATATAGACATGATTAGAATTAAAGAATTATTATGGTCATATGCTGCACTGCTGCACTTTAATATAATAGTCAAATTTTAAAGTTGTAATTTCGTTAAAATGTATCATATATGGATTATAAAGTTTATAAAATTATTTATCTATTTATTCATTATTTATCATTGATACATGTACTTAATTGATTGTTACTTATGAATTAAAATTTGTAATTGAATACATATATAAATTACAAACCAGTTTTATTTATTTAATATTTATCATGCAAGACAAATTACATCAATATCAGACAAATTAGATAAATATCAGACATATTGAACCAGCTTAAATGGGAAAAATTCTTTAAACCATTAAAATATATGGTTACAGGTACACACAAAATATCTATGTGAATTAACATATTCAGAACAGATAAATGCACAAAGATTTCAACCAACATACCTGATAATTTACTTATAACTATATTGCAATATATAGTCACTTTAAATTTAACATATTCAAAATAGACTATAGGTCTTTTTGGTATGTGAACCTATTGTCTTATTTGTTTATTTAACTATATAATTAGAATGCTAATTAAATGCATGTGAACCAAGATTAAACCGTATTTATTAAAGATAGTTAGACAAGTGCTTTCGTTTACTCCCATTTGATATGTGATTGATTATGACAAGAGTAGTTTTCTATGACTTGATTGGATACATAAGATTTTACTACAATAGTAAGCGTTAATTTTATGCAATATTATTGGTCAATATTATGTCGCATTACGGGTCCATTCAAACGCTAATTGCATAAATTTTAAATAAAACAAAATATTTGGTCATTCGAAGCTCAAACGTGTTGCAGTTAGGTTCGCTATAGTACACCCCCCCCACCTTTTATAAGTATTAATGGCTATTTATAGCAAGTTATTTTTTTTAATGGATAAATTGCTCTGTGAATGGTTATTTATAGAAAGGTATTTATAGTAGTATCCCTGTATGATAAAATCCAGCTCTGGCAAGTTTACTTCACGAGGACAGTTATTAAAAGAATGAATTCTTAGTAAATTATTTGACATTGATTCCTTTAACGTCCTTGTAATATGAAACAGGCACGGCCATGAATGCTGGCTAATCTGAAAATGATCTGGCATTTTCACGCTCATCCAGTTCATCAAACATTGTCGAGATTTTTTTGTCCGAGATATATCGGGAATGACTTGTTTTTAAGGACGAATCTAGTCTAATTCAATCGAATTGATGTTCCTTACGAAATCTCAAAAGTTAACTTCCGCGTAGAAACAAAAATTCTTGTCAGTATGTCAGAAGAGATTTAATAAATGAAAAAATATCAATATAAGTAAAACAAGCTAACAAAATGACTTTTATTACACACGGGTTCCGGGTTTCAGTGGTATCGGACGTACGAGAGAGAGTACGAGACTTAGGATCACCTTTGCGCTTTATGTTAAGAAGATCTTCATTAGTTGAGTGTGTTAGTGTGTTACACGGAATGTGTTTACAATGCGCAGATTTGTTTTATCCAACAGTATGTGCAGCCATGTTTGTCAAAAAATCCTAAGTACAAATTTTATTCCATGAAGAGCTCGCTGACGCTCGCATATTACTAGATGATACAATTACAAAATAATTGTTCAAACTAACAGGAAACACGCTAAGAATTTGGTATTTGAAAGTACTCTAGGCATTTTAAGGGTAAATGTTACGATGCTGACGAACCGCCAATAATGTATTTTCCAAATTCCCCCATTTGTCAAAGCTTGTTCCAGAATCTCCTGTGTCTCATTCAACAGTGTATATCAGGCTTAATGTAACTCGGAGGTTTAAATATTGATGATGGCGAAACACCACACTGTTGTCCGGTCATTTTGCCCGTGAGAAAAGTGATGAAATTATAGATCGTGTTGGCTGGTTGAAGGAAAGTTTTGACAGGTACTCGAGGATAAACCGCTTTATAAATAACCCTGTGGGACATTTGTACAGGGAACTTGTGCGTGGGGTGTCCCCCGAAACGACACGCAAAGATTATGCGCAATTAGGTGATCCCAGCATGTTACCTTGGGGATTATGACTTGTTTGACTGATGACTTTGTATTTTTGAATTTTCTGACTGAGAATTATTGCATATTTATGTAGGGGGCTGTCTTAGCCGTGATCGTATGTTAGTTGGATTTACAACTACATATGCAATCAGTATCTATCACCACTGATGTGGTGAGTTCGAATATCGTTCAGGACGAGGTGTACATCATTATTTGATAAAGTTTGTCAGTGACTTGCGACAGGTCCTGTTTTATTTACAGTGCATAAGAGATATTTGATTTTGATTATTCGACAACGGCCTGTAGAACCTGTACATTTGCATATTGGTATTGATAAGACGAAAAGCACTATATTTATATTCTAGGATTTGAATTTAACAAAGAAAAAAGACATGAATCGAATTTGGACACGAGGTGAATTTTTACTCTCTAGATTTGCTTAGAGAATTTTGTTTTTGAGTTCATTGATAATTTTAGGGAAATATTGTTTTTGTTCAGGGCGAGGTGTACAACATAATGTGATGAAGTTTGTGAGTGACGTGTGACAGGTCGGTGTTCATAGGGTCCTCCGGTTTCCTCTACCACTAAAACTGACCGCCAATATATTGCTGAAATATTGTTGAAAAGGGCGTTAAACACCATCAATCAAACAATCAAACAAAACAATCAAAACAATAAATTAATATTCATAAATAATCAATGAAATTTAATATATGTTCATGTAAAACATATATGATTTTATAATAATTTGAAAATTCTTACAAGTCTTTCACATGAAGGTATACATATGGGCGGATCGGTGTGAATCCCCCATCTTCCCCACACCTCCTAAGATAATAAAAAGAAGGGGGGAAAAGAAAACAAAAAAACAAAAGATAGATTCATCGCCTTGAACAAATAAAAATGAAATAAACGAATTCTAAACAAAATGGGAAGTTTTTGGTGAGGCAAAGGATATGTTCAGATCTGAGAACGCACTGTTGTTTAACTTTTTCTACAGGTCCCGACTAATTTCTTTATCGCATTTCACAAACAAGTCAAAGTCCAAAAGTTTTATTAAATTTGGTACATGAAGCAACATACAACATAAACTGTGAAGAGCTTTTAAAACCGACATTACACAAATAACATCTAAAAACAGAGCATGCAAACATACAATGTACCCGATATACAAACACATTTCATACAATAAAGCATAGTAACCTTAGACAAGTAAAATGAAAATGTATTATTATCTTCTGTCATTCAATTCAAAACAGATATATGAAAATTATAGCATGCAAAGCATGAAATTGATAGCAAGCAGATCAATTTGAACTAAAAAACTCTTTATATAGCCTTCATATGTTCTATATATTTATCATGATATATATACTATAACTTACCTGTTTTGTAAACTTAGAGTTTTGGTATTTAGCATACATATGCAATTTAATTATTAAGTTCCCATTATATAATACTAAGAGGCACGATCACGTGATCTATTTAAATATATTTTACATTCATTTCATACTATGAGGCATATATCACGTGATATGTGATCTACAAAAGAGTATATAAAGATACGATTTACACGTAATTACCACCTAGGGAACATTACACAACGTAATTGCAACCACCGATGTATAATAGGAAACTATCTTACACACAGGTAACATGATACAAGTTTGTATTTATTTAAATATAATTTACATTCATTTCGTACAAGAAGTTACCTACTAGCCAAATTACATTGTCACAACGTTGTGACAACGTAACTTTTTAGATGTTGATTTCAGAACGTAACCCTAGAATAATTTTATTTGAATAACTATGATGCCCTATCCTACAGAATCTCAATGCAATAAATTATGTATAATAGGAAACTACCTTACACACAGGTGACATGATTCAAGATTGGGTCAAATGCATTAGTAGATGCGGTTTACAGGATGTTAATTTCTCCTATCACTCCTTTGGACCCCCAACATAAATAAACATTTGAAAAACATAATGCACATACATTGCACACATCATATGTTGTACGAATTTCACTTCATTCCATTTATTGGCTATTAATGAGATGTTAATTGATGAGTATAATAAACCTATTGTAATTAATGTCATAAATGTTCCCATACATACATTCTAGCATTCTCCGCTGCAAACAAACCTACCCGTTGTTTTCAATTATTTATTATTAATTTTATTTTGTTTGTTCTTTTACTTAAATTGATGAATGAACACGATTTACAAACACATTACATACAATACAACATAGTACTCTTTGACCAGTAAACTGAAAATGTCTTATTTTCTTCTGGCATGCAAATCAAAACAGATAAATTAAAATTATAGCATGCAAAGCATGAAATTGATAGCAAGCACATCAATTTGAACTAAAATATATTTAATCATATGTAATATATTTATCATAATATATATACACTAACTTACCTCTTTTGTAAATTTATGGTTTCAGTGTTTAGCATACATATGAAATTTAATGTGTTTGTTCCCATTACTATTATCACTGGGAAATAGTAATTGCAAATATGCTCGTTTTTTTCAAATATAACTGGTAAAATGCTAATAATTAAACATTACCAGTTATATTGGCGTTTACCAGTTAAATCAGACAATTCCTATTTATATTTGTCATTGTCTTGTTATATTTTGATTTTTCCTTTTATATTTACATTGTCGATTTAGATTTTCATTTTCCTGTTAAATTTTCATTCTCCTGTTAAATTTTCATTCTCCTGTTAAATTTGGATTCTCCTGCTAAATTTGAATTTATCCTGTTAAATTTGCACATTTTTTTATATTAGCTAAATCTTTTTATATTTGCGTTTTTCCTTTTAAATTCGTCTTTATCATGTTATTTTTGCATTGTCGATTTAAATTCTTATTCTCTTGTTAAATTATCATTCTCCTTTTAAATTATCATTCTCCTGTTATTTTAGCATTTTACCAGTTAAATCCCACGGTCATATAAGCCACCCGCTGAGTAGTGAGATTACGTAATACTGTTGCCGTCACTAGCTCATTGAATATGATGATCTATAGTTTTATATTATCGTGTATCTATATGTATTTATTTATTTATTATTATTATTATATATATTACACTAGTCTGGCTCTTAATAAATTTAGTATATTCAATACACAATAATCCATCAATTGTTGCGTATTTGAGGACAAGGTATTTGATTTTCAGGTCGTATTTTAACTTAATGCATGTTTATTAAGAAATGTGACTTTAAATGTATTAAAATATTAGCAAAGTGTGATACACGTGCAGAATACTTTTTTTTAGAGTATTCTATTCAATACACAATAATCCATCAATCCTTGTGTATTTTCCGGTTTTCATGAATTAAATGATGAGATGAATGTGTACTACATGACAAGTACAAAACATGGTAGCACACAGATAAATAGCTTAGCTGTATTTTTTTTTATCTTACAGACATTTCAAGAAAAGGTATATATAAAATCGTTTGTTTTCTGTTATTTTTTTTTTTTTACTATCCATAAGTTACTTTTATATATTTTCTGCAAAGTTTTCTTCATTTATTTTTAATTAAACTTAACTATTATTGCTGTATTACTTTTATTAATAACTACTTTCAATAACAAAACTATTTCTTCTATAAGTTAATTGTTAAATTGTTTTCATTGTTCCTGTTGTCATGAAATGTTTCCAAATAATGAATTTTCAATAGTAGAATTTGATTGCTACTTACGTGGGAGAACTGTCCCAATACTGCCACCTTTCGTAAAAAAAGCAAATGTCAGTTAGTAAGATTTTATTTCTGTATTTGGTCTTGATTTTTGTCCAGAACAATTTAATCCAAAAACAAGTTCGAATATGAAAATAAATTCTGTAAAGTTTAATTTAATTCCTACTTGCACTAGAAAACGGTCCCTAACCTGTCGTCGCCAAATTACTCCGGTCTACCTGTCCATCAGTCACTGTACCATCAGCCTTCCCACCCGAAATGTTTTCAAATATTGAATATTGAAATAATTGAATTTGAATCCCGCTACTTACGCGCGAGAATTGTCCCAATACTGATAGTATGCCTGTGTAATGATTACACTGACATTTTTATGGCTTTGTGTATAATTAACTAAAGTGCTGTAGCCCACTGTAAGAAAGATATAATCCTTTTCACTTACAGAAAATAAATTCTGAAAAGCTCAATTTTATTCCTACTTGCACCAGAAAACGATCCCTTTCCTGTCATCACCAAATTAGTCTGCCCCGTCCATCATTCTTTCCTCCCAAAATCAGTGTTTTCATAAATTAAATATTCAAATAGTTGAATTTGAATGTCCTCAATACTGTCGTCTTTCATAAAAAAATCTAATGTCACTTAGTAAGATTTTATTTCCGTGTTTTGTCTCGATTTTTGTTCAGAACAATAAAACTCCAAAACGAGATCGAATATGAAAATAAATTCTGAAAAGTGGAATTTGATTCCTGCTGTTAGTTGGAAAACGGTCCGGTTTATCAAATGTCAGTTAGATTTTATTTACTATATTTGTCTCGATTTTTGTCCAGAACAAGCATTTTTCCAGCTATATCATGGCGAGAATAAGTAAATTTTCAATGAAATGGTGACGAGGTTAAATTTGTACTAGACCAACACACTGAGTTGGATTTTTATAGTGTATGTTAGGATATTCTTTTTAAAATTGTTCCACATCCCAAAATATAAAGTGCTTAAAACGTATAAATTATAAACTACGCTTCAAGAATGGATGAAGATCCGTTGAAGGAGTGGTTCGCGGTGCTGGCCCAGCATACAGCGAATGTAACAGGTAACAGTGCTAGCTCACTGACAGTCCGCGGATAAACATGTCGACCCACTCGTACACATTATTCTGATTCTGAGCCAACCAGTGCTTAACGGAGAAGCAACAAATACAAATTTTATAGTCTTTAGTTTGACCCGACTGGACTCTAACTCGGGATGTACCGCACCCGAAGCGAGCAAGCAAACCATTACGCTAACGATAGTTCAAGCAGATAAACATATCTACATAAAAGAAAACGTCATGCAACTGGTGAACCATCGCAATTTTGAAGATAAGAATGGTTTGTGGATTTGAATTCAATTTTTTGTCAACATTTTACAGATCATTAGATGGGTGTATTTTTTAAATTCATAAAACGTGTGACATGTTTATTATATTGTGTGCGCGAGCCACGTGATGTCCAGATAACAAGTCAATTTTACGGTTGACTGCATTCATTTGACCTAGTAAACGTTATGAAAACAATACTAATCATCACTGAATGACACCGATACTGTGACCATTGCAACCTTTTACTTTATAAGTGTAGTTGCACACTGGTCTATTTGTTAAATTGGGATAGACCACAGGATTTTCTTCTGAATAAATTTGGGCAAATACATGCCATGGTAGCTGTGAATATTGTTTAGAGATTTCGAAGTAACATGACATGGAAAAAAAAAGAAACAAGAGGAGAGAGAGAAAATGGACGATGAAGGCTAACTGAAAAACTGGATAAAGGATCACTCAGGATTTTAACCTCATATGGAGTATATATCTCAATATGATACGATATTCAAGAGCTTGTGGTTCCTATCAGGATTTCCTTGATATATGGTTGCTGCTAATATGGAAGCTACTGAATCAAAGGTTCCTCTTAGGGAGGAAAAAAAAATCTGATTCAGAGTTTTTGTCATATAACCTAATGTTACATTCTAGAAAAAAAAAATTCTCGACAAAAAAAATAAATATTTTAACTCTCGTGTTGTCCGAAAAAAATTGATGAACAGAAAAAAACCATAGCCCTGTAATGTTCTTACTTTTACACTAAGTAATGATCTTATTTAAAGGAGAAGCTTTTACTTTATAAATCCAATATGTAAAGTTCTAAAATTTTATTATCCAAATTAATGTATGATGTTACAGTTATGATTGTCAAAACATGTCTCCCTTACAAGTTGCATTCACCTTGGACTATTATACTGACAGTATAATAGTCCCAGCATTCACACACTCTTTCTAATCTCAGACTCCTCCCATCAAACATGTATTCTATTTCACAGATGCCAAAATGTTTACATGGCACCATTATATAAAAATAAAGATGTCACTTAAAAGTACATACATCAGATAAAGTCATATATACCAATAACCTTTTGTCATGTGAAAGTTGTAGTTGACCACATATTTATAGATAACAACTGGAAGTAATTAGATACACATCCCAAACCTGAGAAAGTTACAAACCGAAAATATTCATGTTAATTGTATTTAATAGTTACAACAAATAACAATAATCTGTTAAGTTTAGCTATCAAAATAAAATATCAAAACCAATATATCACAGCCCCCCACCCCAGCAAGTTAAATGGTCGGCCCTTAGTGGAAAATTTTATGTACGCCACCAAGGCTTGCTTGACCCTTATGGAATATCTGTGTCACAAATGACAACGGACATGTTCCACTTATCGTTAACACTTCCGGGCCCTTTCCTCATTCATGCCATCACCGGTTTGTAACAAGATTAAAAAGACGTCACGGGTGTCACTAGTGGAGCAGGAACTGCCTACCCTTCCGGAGCACTCGAGTTCACCCCCTCCACAGGTTTTTATTGGTGTTCGTGTTACTCGATCTTTTGTTTTATATGTATGTCTTCAAGAGCGTTGTTTGTCCTTTTGTACTTTTTCTTTGGCAATTGTGTTGTCTGTTCTTCGATGTACGGATTCTGATTACTCCCTTTGGCATCTTCAAACTCTTCTTACATTGTTTAATTTGATTTTTGATGTTTTAACGCCACTTTCAACAATATTTCAGATATATCATGGCGACCAGTTTTAGTGGTGGAGGAAACCGAAGTACCCGGAGAGAACCATCGACCATGGGCAAGCAACTTGTAAAGTTTATCACTTGTGGCTGCGAGTCGAGTGCACCCTTTTTGTAATTTACAAAGCCGGGTGCGCACCCACGCCGTATTGGTGATACGCTTGTATGAGTTGTTAGATCCAACGACATAACTCGTTGAGCCACCTGGACCCCCTCTTACATTGGTGTTCTTAATTACTAATTAATTATCCATTACCGACTCAGTGATAGTCCCATATGGCCTGGAAGGTTTGAAAAAGTCATGGATGGTTCGTTTCATTTTGAAACTAATCAACCTATCCCATTCTATTTCCAAATTTATTTTTGTTTGTAATCAAGTGATGTATAACACCCTCGGTCGTTCCTCACATCCGATTTATTACTGACCAATCGAAATTTTTTATTGGATTTAAAAAAAAATCAACTTTATCTTTTTATATCTTTATTCTCTAAAACCACAAAAACAGTAGTACAGAGATACAAATACAAGACAAAATATATATACAATATACACATTTTAAGACAAGTAAACAAGCAATAGAGGATACTGCATATAAAAGTCATGACCAAAATCAGCAAGGGTTAGCCACAGCTTTGTTAATAATATTGATAAACTTAACAAGTTTAATCAATTTTGGTCTATTTTTGTTAGTCATAAGGTCTCTAATTTTATTCACATTAGGTCTTTTACAATAGTAACTAGGTATAAATTTTTTACGACTTTCTACAAAAAAAGGGACAAACAAGTATATAGTGATATTCATCACCTATATCATCTTGTCTATATATACACAAATTACAAGTACGACTATTTCTGGCTATATTTAACCATCTACCTTCTATTGGAAGTCTATGATTAACTGTTCGAAACTTACATAAATAAATAATCATTTTGTCATCAAGCAACTTAAAATAGTCTTCTAATTTTATATCATCTTTATATAGTCTATAATTCAGTGTTTTCGGCGAGTTTTGTACAATTTCATTCCAATTTTGAATAAACTGATCCCTAAGATTTTTCTTTACAGAGTGTATTAACCACTTCGTGTTAAAAAAAATATGACTGTCCCATACAAATGCTAAACCACAAGTATTCAATATTCTTCTAACATTGTCAAGCCAGTTGAATTGATTTCCCTGGTTCTGTGATATACTAAATGCCAAATTATATAACATACAAGGAATTTTATGTTCCTCGTCAGTAAGTAACTTTGACCAAAACGATATAACTCTAATTTTGATATCAATATCTAGTGGGAAACGTCCGAGTTCACCATAAATCATACACGAGGGAGTAGATGTTTTTAAGTGCAATAACAACTTGCAAAATTTCAGGTGAACTTTTTCGATAATACCAAAATTTCCGAACCCCCAAAGCTCTGAGCCGTACAATAAAACTGGCTTCACCATTTTATCAAACATCAAGTTGACAAGTAATGGATAAATTATGCAATCTACCAATTTTCAATACCTCATACATCGCTTTGGTGGCTTTTTTAACAGCTACCTGTTTTGCAATATTAAATGTACCATATCTTGATAATGTAACCCCTAAAAAGTTAAATTCCTTAACTTTTTCTATTTCATACCCATCGATCTTTTGTTTTATATGTATGTTTTCAAGAACGTTGTTTGTCCTTTTGTACTTTTTCTTTGGCAATTGTGTTGTCTCTTCTTCGATGTACGGATTCTGATTACTCCCTTTGTCATCTTCAAACTCTTCTTACATTGTTTGATTTGATTTTTGATGTTTTAACGCCACTTTCAACAATATTTCAGATATATCATGGCGACCAGTCTTAGTGGTGGAGGAAACCGAAGTACCCGGAGAGAACCATCGACCATGGGCAAGCAACTTGTAAAGTTTATCACTTGTGGCTGCGAGTCGAGTGCACCCTTTTTGTAATTTACAAAGCCGGGTGCGGACCCACGCCGTATTGGTGATACGCTTGTATGAGTTGTTAGATCCAACGACCTAACTCGTTGAGCCACCTGGACCCCTTCTTACATTGGTGTTCTTAATTACTAATTAATTATCCATTACCGACTCAGTAATAGTCTCATAAGGCCTGGAATGTTTGAAAAAGTCATGGATGGTTCGTTTCATTTTGAAACTAATCAACTTATCCCATTCTATTTCCAAATTTATTTTTGTTTGTAATCAAGTGATGTATAACACCCTCGGTCGTTCCTCACATCCGATTTAATACTGACCAACCGAATTTTCTATCCGAAACCCTTATATAAATCGCTTCACCAATCATTTTTCTATTCATTCATAACCATCTTACTCGATTATACAGCAGGATTTTGCCTTACATCCTATCATTTTGCCATTTACATGTATAACTCTGTAATTTATATTATTTTGTTAAAAAGTAAATGACAAACATTACTGACCCTTTCACATTTTTATAAAAGTAAAAGACAAACATTTAAATAAACCCTTTCCCATTTTTTTTTAAAGTAAATAACAAACATGGCTTGTTTTCAATCAGAAAAAAATATGCATATGGATTTTTGTTTTTAAATAATCACTAACACAGTGTTAAACATCGATTTGTATGCATCTGATATGAAAGTAAAGCTCGGAGCTGAGAAATTATTCATATGAATAAAAAATTCAAACGACAAACACTATATAACTACCACCGAACACTTCCATTATGTATCAATAGATTTTCTACTATATATCAATAGAAATTCTTATCATCAATACCGCCGAACTTTTTCTACAACCGAACACCTTTATTATATATCAATAGATTTTCTACCACCGAACACTTTTATTATATATCACTCACAGTGACCCGTGACCCAGATTACGTGACGGGTTAAACTGTCGAAACATAATATTTATTTAACTGTAAAATTCACCCCCTTTTTCACTGTTTTCTTGTTTAAATCAATGATCAACAATATTCCAGAATGAAACAAATGAATAAATATAACATAGAATCTTTCCTTTACATTGTCAAGATTCTATATTTATAAACTATTGTCCAAGATGTTTAAAGTCCGGTCCTGTGTTTTTATTTCAAACTCCTCTCATTTACAAAACCACTGATATTTGTTAAATTTTGAACGCTGATTTAAGCTTTAGTCGCAACAAATTTATATTTTTCTCTTTAAACTGTCGAAACATAACATTTATTTAACTGTAAAATCCCCCCTCCTTTTTTCCTTTTTTTCTTGTTTAAATCAATGATCAACAATATTCCAGAATCAAACAAATGAATAAATATAACATAGCATCTTTCCTTTACATTGTCAAGATTCTATATTTATAAACTATTGTCCAAGATAAAAATAGACTACACATGCTACTCACAGTGACCAGTGACCCAGATTACGTGACGGGTTAAACTGTCGAAACATAACATTTATTTAACTGTAAAATTCACCTCCTTTTTTACCTTTTTTCTTCTTTAAATCAATGATCAAAAATATTCCAGAATCAAACAAATGAATAAATATAACATAGCATCTTTCCTTTACATTGTCAAGATTCTATATTTATAAACTATTGTCCAAGATAAAATAAAAGGCCGTTGGCCACTGGTCCCCCGACGCCAAGGTTATATCGTAAGATTAAATGTTGAAACTACTGTAAACTATAGGGTCAGGTGAGCCTGTATCACTCATAATTCTGAAAGGGGATCATCCAAGGACCATTTTAAAGTAAACAAAAGGGAGTAACTCTGGTTAGATTTGTCGAAAAATCATCATTATCGAACTTGACCTAGATATTCATGAGATACACTTACATGCCACACCTAGCTTCAATTTGACTTTCCATTCACAAGTTATCATCTGGAAACCAATTCGGGACACACGGACAAAGTATAAAAAGGGATGTAACTCTGGTATGATTTGTCGAAAAATGATCGCTATCGAATTGACCTAGATATTGATGAGATACACTTACATAACAAACCTAGTTTCAATCTGACTATTTGTTCCCAAGTTATCATCTGGAAACCAAATATTTAGCAATTTTGAGGTATAAAAAGGGGCACAACTCTAGTAAAAATTGTCGAAAAATTGTCATTATCGAACTTGACCTAGATATTCATAAGATACACTTACATACCAAACCTAGCTTCAATCTGACTTTTCATTCACAAGTTATCATCTGGAAACCAAAAAGCACACGGACGGACGGACGGACGGACGGACGATACCCATTTCTATAGTCCCCTTCGACGAAGCGTCGGGGGACAAATAGACTACACATGCTACTCACAGTGACCCGTGACCCAGATTAGCAGGTCTCAAGAATCTTTTCTGTATAATGGTCTATAAGTTAAAAATTAAATGACAAACATTACTGACCCTTTCACATTTTTATAAAAGTAAAAGACAAACATTTAAATAAACCCTTTCCCATTTTTTATTAAAGTAAATAACAAACATGGCTTGTTTTCAATCAGAAAAAAATATGTATATGGATTTTTGTTTTTAAATAATCACTAACACAGTGTTAAACATCGATTTGTATGCATCTGATATGAAAATAAAGCTCGGAGCTGAGAAATTATTCATATGAATAAAAAATTCAAACGACAAACACTATATAACTACATTGTGTACCACCGAACACTTTCATTATGTATCAATATATTTTCTACCACCGAACACTTTCATTATGTATCAATAGATTTTCTACCACCAAACACTTTTACTATATATCAATAGAAATTCTTATAATCAATACCGCCGAACTTTTTCTACCACCGAACACCTTTATTATATATCAATAGATTTTCTACCACCGAACACTTTTATTATATATCACTCACAGTGACCCGTGACCCAGGTTATGTGACGGGTTAAACTGTCGAAACATAACATTTATTTAACTGTAAAATTCACCCCCTTTTTTTCCCTCTTTTCTTGTTTAAATCAATGATCAACAATATTCCAGAATCAAACAAATGAATAAATATAACATAGCATCTTTCCTTTACATTGTCAAGATTCTATATTTATAAACTATTGTCCAAGATAAAAATAGACTACACATGCTACTCACAGTGACCC
The DNA here is from genome assembly GCA_002080005.1 of Gigantidas platifrons. NCBI lineage: Eukaryota > Metazoa > Mollusca > Bivalvia > Mytilida > Modiolidae > Gigantidas > Gigantidas platifrons. The sequence continues at coordinate 193,416 of MJUT01038139.1, forward strand.
GTGACCCAGATTAGCAGGTCTCAAGAATCTTTTCTGTATAATGGAATATAATTATACGTTAAGTTTAAGGTTTTAAAAAATGAAATTCATTACTGTAAACATCTGTTTATAGGCCTTGTATTAAAATATGTGCTGAAATAGTGTAAAAACAATTGAATTTTCTATTATTCACAGAGAACAAAATTGTTGTCCCAACAAGAGTTAC
>MJUT01038139.1:203098-213794 GCA_002080005.1 Gigantidas platifrons
CCCCCTAACTTGAAATCCTGGATCCGCCCCTGCAGTGGGTTACAGCACTTTAGTTAATTATACACAAAGCCATAAAGATATCAGTGTGATCATTACACAGGTATACTGTCATTATTGGGACAAATCTCGCGCGTAAGTAGCGGGATTGAAATTCAACTATTTGAATATTCATTATTTGAAAACATTTCGAGTGGGAAGACTGATGGACGGGTAAACTAATTTGGCGACGACAGGTTAGGGACTGTTTTCTAGTGCAAGTAGGAATTAAATTAAACTTTATAGAATTTATTTTCATATTCTAATATGACGTCCTTCAACCGCTTTGAGTCCAAACCCGTGGTAAGAATAATATACACCAACACCCATTGTAATTTATGACGTCATCGACCATTTATAACGATATTTTACCAATTTTTACATATTAGAATCGAAATAATTCATTGTTTGATTTGATTTTTGATGTTTTAACGCCACCTTCAACAATATTTCAGATATATCATGGCGACCAATTTTAGTGGTGGAGGAAACCGAAGTACCCGGAGAGAACCATCGACAATGGGCAAGCAACTTGTAAAGTTTTTCACTTGTGGCTGCGAGTCGAGTGCACCCTTTTTGTAATATACAAAGCCGTGTGCGGACCCACGCCGTATTGGTGATACGCTTGTATGAGTTGTTAGATCCAACGACCTAACTCGTTGAGCCACCTGGACCCCCTCTTACATTGGTGTTCTTAATTACTAATTAATTATCCATTACCGACTCAGTAATAGTCTCATATGGCCTGGAAGGTTTGAAAAAGTCATGGATGGTTCGTTTCATTTTGAAACTAATCAACCTATCCCATTTTATTTCCAAATTTATTTTTGTTTGTAATCAAGTGATGTATAACACCCTCGGTCGTTCCTCACATCCGATTTAATACTGACAAACCGAATTTTCTATCCGAAACCCTTATATAAATCGCTTCACCAATCATTTTTCTATTCATTCATAACCATCTTACTCGATTATACAGCACGATTTTGCCTTAGATCCTATCATTTTGCCATTTACATGTATGGTACCCTTCGATAACTCTGTAATTTATATTATTTTGTTAAAAAGTAAATGACAAACATTACTGACCCTTTCCCATTTTAATAAAAGTAAAAGACAAACATTTAAATAAACCCTTTCTCATTTTTTTTTAAAGTAAATAACAAACATGGCTTGTTTTCGATCAGAAGAAATATGTATATGGATTTTTGTTTTTAAATAATCACTAACACAGTGTTAAACATCGATTTGTATGCATCTGACATGAAAGTAAAGCTCGGAGCTGAGAAATTATTCATATATATGAATAGTATACGTTAAGTTTAAGGTTTTAAAAAAATGAAATTCATTTCTGTAAACATCTGTTTATAGGCCTTGTATTAAAATATGTGTTGAAATAGTGTAAAAACAATTGAATTTTCTATTATTCACAGAGAACAAAATTGTTGTCCCAACAAGAGTTACATGCATAGAGGCATTTTGCTCAGGTGTACCACCTGTTGTGTTTACTGCTAAAGTGTATATTGTAGTGGGGTGAGCTGAAAGTAATGAATTACCAAAATAATAAAATTTTATGATTTCTTGTATCCCTAAAGAACAACATTTTATAATATCAAAGAATGGTGTCATTCCTAATAAAGTAATTAAGAATGATTAAGGGGTCCCATAAGGGTGAATTATTAATGAATATGTATTATTAAGATTTAAAACTATAAAATTACACATGAAATATAAAGCATAATAATATTGAATATTTATTATTAATTTTATATATTAAGCACACTTCAAATATGAAAACATAATAATTTATATTTATATTAAACTTTAAACCTATATAAGCACACCTAAAATATATTCTCCAAGCTTGATTTTTCACTATTTTTTTTAATTAAAAAGTCAAGTTACATATGGTATATTTTCGATTAACGGAAAATAAGTCACAGGAAAAAAGTCACAATTTTAATTTTTGAAAAGTCACAGTTTAATTATATAATGTGTGTCATATGATATGGAGTTTTAATGAAATTGTGTTCTTATTTAAAGAATCATAATTGTCCGAATACATATTTGTTTTTTTTTATATATAAATACGATCATAGTTTAGTTTTTTTGCTCAATAAACAAACGTCTCTGCAATACACATCTACAAAATTTATCCTAATTCTTAAAAGTTAATTAAACTTAGTTACATTTAGTTACGCAACAATACTACAACATTCTCATAAAAATCACAGACGAATTAGTTCTCGGGTAAAATACAAGTAACAATACTTGGACAATACAATTACTGATTATACAGGACCCCCACTGTGAATCCATCTATTTTCAGATGCCATTCAATGAAAATAACAACCTAAGATAAGAATTAGATAAGAAATTAAAATTTATATAATTCATGTCTGTTTTTAATGAAAATTAATTAACACATTTAAGTAACATTTCATTTATTTAGCCTAACTTGCGCCCCCCCCTAAAATTGGAAAAAATATGATTTGTTTCCGTAAAATCGTGATTTTTCACACAAAATACCCCAAATATTTTCGCGCCTCCCTCCGCTCGACGCGATTTTTTTTAAAGTGCACCCCCCTAACTTGAAATCCTGGATCCGCCCCTGCAGTGGGTTACAGCACTTTAGTTAATTATACACAAAGCCATAAAGATATCAGTGTGATTATTACACAGGTATACTGTCAGTATTGGGACAATTCTCGCGCGTAAGTAGCGGGATTCAAATTCAACTATTTGAATATTCATTATTTGAAAACATTTCGAGTGGGAAGACTGATGGACGGGTAAACTAATTTGGCGACGACAGGTTAGGGACTGTTTTCTAGTGCAAGTAGGAATTAAATTAAACTTTACAGAATTTATTTTCATATTCTAATATGACGTCCTTCAACCGCTTTGAGTCCAAACCCGTGGTAAAAATAATATATACCAACACCCATTGTAATTTATGACGTTATCGACCATTTATAGCGATATTTTACCAATTTTTACATATTAGAATCGAAATAATTCATGGAAGCCATATGTATATATTGTTTTTACCACGGGTAGGCCCTTTATGTCAGCTTTTTACCCCTCGCTAACGCTCGGGGTAAAACCTCGTGACATAAACGGCCTACCCGTGGTAAAAACAATATATACATTTGGCTTCCATGAATTATTTCTTAATTCGATCTCGTTTTTGGAGTTTATTGTTCCTGAAAAAAATCGAGACAAAATACGGAAATAAAGTCTTACTAACTGACATTTTATTTTTTCATGAAAGACGGCAGTATTGGGAAATTCAAATTCAACTATTTGAATATTTATTATTTGAAAACATTTCGGGAGGGAAGAATGATGGACAGGTAGACTGGAGTAGTTTGGCGACGATAGAATAGGGACCGTTTTCTTCTTCTTCTTCCATTAAAGTGCAGGGCTGCAGCAACAGCATCTTCACACTTCTAGTGCAAGTAGGAATTAAATTAAACTTTTCAGAATTTATTTTCATATTCGATCTCGTTTTTGGATTTTATTGTTCTGGACAAAAATCGAGACTAAATACGGAAATAAAATCTTACTAACTGACATTTGATTTCTTTACGAAAGGTGGCAGTATTGGGACAGTTCTCTCGCGTAAGTAGCAGTCAAATTCAACTATTGACAATTCATTATTTGGAAACATTTCATGACAACAGGAACAATGAAAACAACTTAACAATTAACTTACAAAAGAAATAGTTTTATTAGTGAAAGCAGTTGTTAATAAAAATAATACAGCAATAATAGTTAAGTTTAATTAAAAAATAAATGAAAAAAACTTTGCAGAAAATATATAAAAGAAAGTTTTGGATAGTAAAAAAAAAATAAATAACAGAAAACAAACGATTTTATATATACCTTTTCTTGAAATGTCTGTAAGATAAAAAAAAAATACAGCTAAGCTATTTATATGTGTGCTACCATGTTTTGTACTTGTCATGCAGTACACATTCATCTCATCATTTAATTCATGAAAACCGGCAAATACACAAGGATTGATGGATTATTGTGTATTGAATAGAATACTCTAAAATTATTATCATCCAGGGGCCGTGTTCTCGAAAGTGTTTTAGGACTAAGACATGTCCTAAGACCATCTTAGGACAAATCTTATTCCTAATTCGTGTTCTCGATCATGTTCTATAACTTGGGACATGTCGCAAAATTTGTCTTAATATTTAGGACATCTACGGAGGTGTCTTAAGATGGTCCTAGCCCCGAAATTATAATATAATTTGATATTTTGTACCAAAAACGAACTTTAGTTTGTAGAATATGATTGGTATACACCTTTGTGCTGTTTTTAAATCTAAATAAGTGAACTATCAATGATTTTTAGCTCACCTGACCCAAAGGGTCATGTTAGCTTTTGTCATCACTTTGCGTCCGTCGTCGGCGTCGTCGTTGTCCGCGTCTGTAAACTTTTCATACTTTCTTCTTCTTCTTTGAACCCACTGAAATGATTTGGACCAAATTTGGCAGAAATGTTCATTGGGAGGTCCTCTACTAAATCTGTTATTTTGGTGCAGATTGGAAATCCAACATGGCCGCCAGGTCCACTAATGTGTTCTGATTGGTTGAAACTTTGAAAATCTTCTTGTCAGAAACTACTCAGCCGATGGAATTGTAACATTATAGAAATGATGACTGGATGGTTCTCTACTAAATTTGTTATTTTGTGCCGATCGCATATCCAAGATGGCCGCCATGACTCGACTTAGTTTAACATTGGACCCTATGGGAATTTCACATTTTCATCTTTTTTTCTGAAACCACGAAACAGATTTTAACCAATCTTGGAAGAAATGTCCATTAGATGGTCATATACGAGATTTTTGTTTTTGGCGCTGATCGGAAATCCAACATGGCTGCCAGGGCTCATAATGTGTTCTGATTGGTCGAAATTTTAAAAATCTTCTTGCTAGAAACAACTAAGCCAATTGAATTGTGACTTTACAGTACAGGAATAATCATTGGGTGATCCTGTACTAAACTTGTGAATTGTTTGCTGATCGGAAATTTAAGATGGCCACCATGACTCGACTTAGTTTTAACATAGGACCTATAAAAAAATGTTTAAAAGTCTTCTCCTCTGAAACCAGCAAGTCAATTTAAAGCAAACATGGCATGAATGGTCCTTAGGTGGTCAACTTTCAAAATTATGTCCTGTGAGCCCGTCCTCCATCCAAGATTACCGCAGTCAGCGGACATAGTTTTAACATAGGACCCTTTGGGAAAATTGTTTAAAAGTCTTCCCTCTGAAACCAGTCAGCCAATTTAAAGCAAATATGGCATGGATGGTCCTTGTGTAGTATACTTTTAAAATTGTGTCCGGTGACTACTACCTCCATCAAAGATGGCTGCCATGTGTAAACATAGTTTTAACATAGAACCCTATTGGATTTGAATAGTAACTTAGATGTATTCGGCATGCAGACATTCTTAAGAGGACTTAGTTATGTCAGGTGAGCGATACAGGCTCATGTGAGCCGCTAGTTCTATTATAATTTAAACGGCGCACGAGATATCTTTTGTTCATCTTAAATCATTAATTCATTGAAAGTTTGAAATCAGTTCACTCGAAAGTAATCACACAAACAATAACGGTAATGACTGTACTTCACTATAAAAGCGTGCTATACATTAGTTGTATATCGTATAAGATAAGATAAGATAAGATATTCTTTATTCCAATCAAGGACCCATACAGGGCATATTCACTACAATGATTGTAACAATATATAATATTAATATTAAACTATCATAACATAAATAAAATAAAATACACACAAAAGAGAGGTACAGAAGAAAATTATTTCATCTGTGATTTCATCTCTGTCATTGATTATGCACTAGAGGTGGCAACAAGTTCTTGTACAAGTAATTATCTCGTGAATTTATACACATGAACATGTGATAAAGGAGAGGTTTAAAAGGAAATTCATAGTGAGTTAATAATCCACCTCGTGACTAATGCATGAAATCAAGTACAATTAGGTGTAGTTGATCAGATACAAAAGTCACCAAGGGCCCATGCTATATTGATACCTCACTATGTCAATATTCCTTTCAGAACTACGTATATATAGATAACTGCAAATTAAAGAAAACAAGAATCGGACTCATGGGATGCAGCGTAAAAAGTAGATGAAACTGAAAAAAAACACATTTTATTTACATCTTATATTTTATTATGAGTATTTTTATTAAGTGTTTGATATATTTTAATATTGGAGATGTTGTTGTACACAATATTTCTATTTTCCAAATTATTGCGTTGACACTTAGGACATAGTTAAGACATCCTAAGTTATGATAGTCTTAAGATAGCTTCGAGATCACTCTTATGACATGTCCTAAGATGGTCCTAAGACCATCCTAAAAATTGTCCTTAGACATGTCTTAGGACGAATCTTAGGATACTCTCGAGAACACTGCCCCTGAATGGTACAAATAAATAAACAATAATATAATACTAATATAATTTGTTCTTATATTTATCAGGGAATTATATAAACATGTTTTAAAAATAATTTCCTGTATTTATTGATCAATCTAATTAACTGACAAAATAATGTTTACATTTAAACTGCATATTTCTGTTGAATCGGACAATGGCGCGTTACGGCGTTTACATAGGGATATATCATACACAAAAATATTTATTGTTCACTAATGTTCCTCCTTTACAAAAATCAGAACTTTTAAAGCACAGTAACTTTGACTATGTGCATACGCAATCCTGTGCTATTAAACAAGACATAAATAGCTTAATAGAGACCGATAGTTTAATATACTTAATTCTTTTTTTAGTAAATAGTCTCAGCATAGGTCATACAAGGTTAATGTATTTCTCACATGATAATTAAAAAAAACAAGTAATAGTGAAGTGACAACAGTATTCTGCACGTGTATCATACTTTGCGAATATTTTAAGACATTTAAAGTCACGTTTCTTAATAAACATGCATTAAGTTAAAATACGACCTGAAAATCAAATACCTTGTCCTCAAATACGCAACAATTGATGGATTATTGTGTATTAAATACGCTAAATTTAATAAGGGCCAGACTAGTGTAATATAAATAATAATAATAATAAATAAATAAATACATATAGATACACGATAATATAATACTATAGATCATCATATTCAATGAGCTAGTGACGACTACAGTATAACGTAATCTAACTACTCAGCGGGTGGCTTATATGACCGTGGGATTTAACTGGTAAAATGCAAATATAACAGGAGAATGCTAATTTAAAAGGGGAATGATAATTTAACAAGAGAATGAGAATTTAAATCGACAATGCAAAAATAACATGACAAAGACGAATTTAAAAGGAAAAACGCAAATATAAAAAGATTTAGCTAATATAAAAAAATTTGCAAATTTAACAGGACAAATTCAAATTTAGCAGGAGAATCCAAATTTAACAGGAGATTGAAAATTTAACAGGAAAATTAAAATTTAAATCGATAATGTAAATATAAAAGGAAAAACGCAAATATAAAAAAATGTGCAAATTTAATAGAGCAAATGCAAATTTAGCAGGAGAATCCAAATTTAACAGGAGAATGAAAATTTAACAAGAAAATGAAAATCTAAATCGACAATGTAAATATAAAAGGAAAAATCAAAATATAACAAGACAATGACAAATATAAATAGGAATTGTCTAATTTAACTGGTAAACGCCAATATAACTGGTAATGTTTAATTATTAGCATTTTACCAGTTATATTTGCAAAAAAAACGAGCATATTTGCAATTACTATTTCCCAGTGTATGATGTATAATCACGTGATCTATATAAAAATAATTTACATTCTTTTCGTAAATAATATTTGTGTTTCTTACATATTAAAAAAATACTTCGGATTCGCCTTAGAATCTTTATGATCAGATAAACAACAATTGTACCTCACTAAGGCAAAATGGGAAGTTATGTAAACACTAATTAATTAGGTGTCATTTGTTTGTTTTGCAATTTAGTTCTAATAAAGTGTAAATATCGCAAAACCCCATTTGCCCCATTCGACAGGACATTTGCGCCACAAATTGATGACCTTTTGCGCCACTAAATTTAAATGACCCTACAGGTCATTTGCGCCACTTCTTAATTGAGCAAAATACCTCTTCCGTTTGCCAGAATATAAATCATGCTGCACCCTGCTCACCACGGGGAGGTGGAAGTAGGATTTCGAGCAGGATCTAAAATGATATCTGAGAAAGTTCAACTTGTTCAATGTTAACATAGTTAATTACATCTTAATAGTCAGTTTGTAGTCCGCATTCCTGAGTCTTTCTCCAGATGACCTTTCCGTAGTGGAATAGACAACCCTGTAGTTCTGCAGGTGGGAATGTGTAGGTAGCTGCATTGCGTCATGCACACTCTAATTCAAGACTAATTCTTCTGGGAGAAAAGTTAAGGTTGTGTCTGCTGGCAATATCCTTGAGTAGTGTGACGAATCTGTTGTATGTAGCAATGTATCTTTTTGGTAGTACGAAGAATACCAACCGAAGCATGACGTAACCAACAAATGCGTGGATAGTGAAATCTGGTCAAACATTGGTGGAGCAGTATAAAATGTACCATCACATCAGATAGTAGGATAGTGGATGTTTAAAAAGGCCGCTAGTTTTCGAGTTTGGGTTAATAGTATGCCACACGGCTAATTTTGTCATATTTAGACGTAAAATTTATTGTAGTTTGTATTTATTTATGTCGTCGTAGCCTACCGTGGTAACATTTTCTTATTTTTTTTGCGTTTTCTGAAGGCACCCTCTAACTGTACATTTATTTTTTATTTATTTTTTTAAAGTTTTCCCGTATCTACATTTTACCACAATTTTACCCTATTTTCAAGTATAGAATAATGTTCCGAAAGAATTCTGGAATATTTTAAATAGAAGTAAATACATGTGTACCAATAATCAAAATATTGAAAGTTATCATTCAGTAGAAATTAGCGATGAAAGAGATATGAAATCTGATCAAATTTAGCCTGTGGTAAACATGGACTACCACGTGTCGGTATTCGATCCAGTCATTATTAAGAACGTGTACTGAAACAGTATATTTAACATTTTGTCTTCTGTTTGGCGTGTGATTGTGTCTTTTAGTAGAATAAACTTATCTTAATACAATGAGCGAACAACTATGAAGTTAAATTACGCTAGTTTTGATATTTTTGTATTTTCGTGAACACTAATTTGTAGTTTACGGGACAAGTTCGTAGGACACGTTTTTGATCCGGGAAATGTCACAATTGGGCAGCCCCCTTAAGCTTTGTCCTTGTAGTCCTAAAAAAAGTAGGAATAGAGTTGAATGGGACAAATGTATTATATGCCAGGTCTCTAACTCTGAGTTACTTATTAAAATGAGAAATGTTAGTAAACATAGCCTCATAGAAGCAATGGAAGCAAGAAGAGATGGTGTGTTTTTTTTTTAGAGTAGTACATTCTGTTTCTGATATTGATAATCTTAGGAGTGATGATACAAGTATGCTGTCCCACATGTCTCAATATAAGACGTACACATGTGGACGAAATTGCCGTTTCTTCAAGGCTGAGTCGGCGGGCTCTAATCATAAACCAAACACATCACAGATTCCCTTGTTGAACGAACAAACCGATAGGTAGGATACTTATTGCATCCCCTGATACTGATGTTTTAGTCTTGTGTGTTCACTATTTTTCTAAGCTGCAACATACACAGGAGTTGTCGTTCCAAACTGGTACAGTTTCCAGTACTAAGGACAGGCGGCGTTATATCCCAGTCCATGAGATTTGTAGCACCCTTAGTACCGTTTTCACAAATATCCTACCAGCTGCCCATGCTGTGCGGGTTGTGATACCACGTCATCGTTGTTTGGTATTGGTAAGCAGAGTGTTCAGAGTTCTAAAACAAAACACAGACAACTTTAAAAATCTGTCAAACCTGGCAGACTGTGACGTTGATGTGTCAGTGACCGCAGCACGAAGACTGGTAATACAACTGTATGACACAAGAGGGAAAATTAAAGCTGAGGACGAAAACCTGAACAAATTAAGAACAAGGTAAGCAATAGTGAAAAGCGCATGTCTTGTCAAACTTCCTCCTTGTGAAGCTACCCTTAAGCAACATGTTCTTAAAGCGTCACTCCAGACTTATATTTGGATGTCGTGCCATCTTACAAAGCCTCCTCCTAAGAGTCGATCACTCCTTCCTGTCTACTTTCAAGGTCAAATGTCATCTGACTTTTTACAAGATCTTATTTGCAATTGTAAAAGTAAAGCAGTCTGTTCAAGTCGTTGTGTGTGTTTTGAGCAAGGGTTGTCTTACACCGACTTTTGTCCGTGCCAAGCAGGTGAACTATGTCGCAATTCGAACACACAAATGTCCAGAAATAAAACCATAGATGACGATGGTGTGGACTTATTACAGTTGGATGTACAGGAATAAAATTGTTAAGTGCCGTCTTTAAATCTGTTAAAAAAAAACAAACAAAAAAACAAACAAACAACAACAACAATTTTTATTTATTATTTATTACATAGTTTTTACATAGCGCATTTTCTAATATTAAAATTACTCAAAGCGCATTAGTTTTTTTATCTTTAACAACAACCCCCCCCCCCC
>MJUT01038139.1:216188-237249 GCA_002080005.1 Gigantidas platifrons
TCATCCAATGTTTATCAACTAAGCTTCCCGCTAGAGACAGAATTTTTCGTTCGCTGCTTGTTCAGTACTTGACGTAGTCTTCTTTTTTAAACTATTTTTATAAGGCAGAAACTTGCAGTTTGTGATACAAATGAGTTCAGGAAAGGGGAATGCTATGCTTTAAAAAAAAATTCAGCATATATTGTATGCAATTCTAACATAAAATAATAAAAAAACCGATAAAGAATAAGGTCAAGGTCACTCCTAACTTTTAGTAGTGAAAAATAATGATATTTTTACCTTTCCGCGGTTACGGTACCTTGATACACGTAAAATACATATTAAAGCATACAATTATAAGGGGTTATAGATCTTCATCATTTCTCAACCACTTCCACTGTTTTTTGTATAAAAATAAGGAAAAATGTACGCAAGAAAGATATTGTTAAAGTCTAAAAACATTTTTTTGAAAAATACGGGTATGACCTTTGACCCAAATTATCTCATAACGTGACCACACTAGATAACGACGACATCGATATTTCGATGAGTCACGGTCTGCTCTTTTCAAAGATATATAATTTAGCCGTGTGTCATCTATTAAGGCAAATCGGCAAAAACCGATACCCTGCTACCCTACTAAGATTGTCTCTGCAGCACATAGGTGTAGATTTTCTGTTGTCGAGAATAGTAGTATCTTACCGGTATATCCTTCATCTGCTTGTATGAATTGTTCTCGACTGGTATTTAAGACGGAATTCACCCTCTAGTTGTATGGATGGTCTTGGAGATGGAATTGGTGGTAGAGTTTGTTTATTGCAGTAATCAAATAATCATGTTATTTGTATTTGATAAAAGACAGTTTTAATAATGATTTCTTCAGATAAATTTATTAACTCCAATTTTTTTTCTTCTCTCTTTCGAAATTATGTTTTTTTTCTTTTCATTGATCAATATGAAAAAGATTTGTTTTTATTTAAAATAATGAGTGGTACATTCTTTCTGTCAAAACACCGGGTGATGCAACAGAGTAAATATTGATATTTTACGGTTGATAATCTCTCTCGTTAACGTATGACCTCGTGTGGTCAAGTCTTTGTCTCTTATCTGTTAATGCAATTGCATCTGACACATGCACCAAGCTTGTTATATTTTGGTAGTTCGGTTGGTCTGTATACTCTTTGTTGAATGAAGAGAGCCAGGCCTACTTCCCCTTTTATTTTATCACGAAATATGATATTGTACTGTATGTGTTGTGTATAATTTATAGACTGGTAGCTTAGACGTTCACGAAAAAAGATGTAACACCAGACTGACTCTTTATTTTTAAAATGGCTGCTACGGACACATGAACATTCTTTCGCATATATACGTCCTTGATACATACAATATAATGCACTATGAATGGATGAGTTTTTATGATCAGATAAGGCAAAATGTGAAGTTGTGTAAACACTAATTAAATAGGAGTCATTTGTTTGCTTTGCAATTTAGTTGTAATAAGGTGTAAATATGGTTTAAGGTATAAAGATGTAAATTATATATATAACAGTGTTATTCAATAAGGATATGATAAAGAATTACAATATATATGGTGATGAGAATAAAGATATATAGATGTCTTACAAAAAATTAATCACATTGTATTTTTAGCTAGAGTAAGAAAGGAATTTATCTTAATCCTATCTTAACCACAATATAAGTAAACACTATAAGTAAGATATAGGAATTTTATTTTTCACACAATATAAAGTTAACACTATAAACAAGACATATGCATTTTATATTTCACACAATGTAATGCATTGTAATAGATAAAATACATATAGCTATGTTGTTTAAAATGATATCTGAGAAAGTTCAACTTGTTCAATGTTAACATAGTTAATTACATCTTAATAGTCAGTTTGTAGTCGGCATTCCTGAGTCTTACTCCAGATGGCCTTTGCGTAGTGAAATAGACAACCCTGTAGTTCTGCAGTTGGGAGTGTGTAGATAGCTGGATTGCGTGATGCACACTCTAAGTCAAGACTAACTCTTCTGGGAGAAAAGTTAAGGTTGTGTCTGCTGGCAATACCCTTGAGTAGTGTGACCGAATCTGTTGTATGTAGCAATGTATCTGTTGGGTAGTACGAAGAATACCAACCGAAGCATGACGTCACCAACAAATGCGTGTATAGTGAATATCTGGTCAAACATTGGTGGAGCAGTGTAAAATGCACCATCACATTAGATTGTCCCTGCAGCACATAGGTGTAGATTTTCTGTTGTCGAGAATAGTAGTATCTTATCGATATCTCCTTCATCTGCTTGTAGGAATTGTTCTTGACTGGTAGTTAAGACTGAATTTACCCTCTAATGGTATGGATGGTCTGGCAGATGGAATTGGTGGTAGCGTTTTTTGGCATTAATCAAATAATCAAACAAAACAATAAAAACAATAATATTCATAAACAAAATGGTTGATTGATTGATTTTTTGTGCTTTAGCGCTACTTTCAGCAATGACAAAAACAACAGATAGAGCCTATGAAAAGGAAATACAGGTTTTCTAAACAAAATGGCACATTTTTGGTGAGGCAAAGTGTATGTTCATATGCTGAAAACGTTTTCTTTTTACCTTTTACCCGATAATCTCTCCCCCCATTTCTTTACCACCTTAACCCCGCACATCTCCCCTTCCCCTTAACAAATACAAAAAAACGAAAACTCAAAAACCTGGTTCCGTCCCTGTTTTATAATATGACAATGTTATTGGAGACTATTTAGCTACCACCACATGCATATTATCTATATAAATAGCATAGCATCTTTACTATAACCTACCTGTTTTGTAAACGTAGGGTTTCAATGTTTATTATACAAATGACGTTTAATATTTATGTTCCAACAAATATGTTATGTATTTATGGAGTCATATTCAGAAGAGTCCAATGCACAAAGATTTATTAAACTAAGTTATTTAAAATGACTATATATTACAATGGATTAAACCGTATTTACTACAGATAGTTATCTTAAAGAATTTGGTGTATATGAACTTTAACCTTTTAATATTTTAGGCTTACAATCATGTTGTAAATATTTGGGGACAAGTGGGTATGGAACACCTAGCTTTTAAAATCTACTTTGAGATTCAAAACTTCAACCTAACCACCCGGCTATGGTGACCACACTATTATACTGTATAGATAACATAGAAAACTTTGTTTTAGAAAAATATTAACAACTTGTTTATTGTTGATTCAGGCCAACTTGGCCCCAGTTCAATTGGAAACTATATTTTTAATTTAGGGTGGACAGGTAAAATAGTTTACATCTGAATTCACTGATCCATTTAATTAGAGGTAATTGACAATTATTATACCTTTAATAGTCTATACTATCGTAGTTATTGATGGATCCATTCACAAAAATATAGCACAATCATTAACAAATCCACCGACCATGCAGCTGATAATTTATTTATATTTATTTATCAACACCTTGTTTAAATAAGGATTAGTTTCCTGATTCCGAGCGAGCCAACCTGTCTTTGCTCTTTCTCCTTAATGGTTTGTACTTAGTGTTAGCGGAGAAACAACAAAATCCAATTTTGTAGTATATGTTTTGACCTGATCGGGGCTCGAACACACGATCTACCGTACTTGAGGTGAGCACGCTAACCACATGTGTTACATCATCGATGCGGTTCACTTACTCAAATAGATATATTGTATGCGATGATATTGATATTAATAAAACCAAAGCCAAAAATTATCACTGTCGGAACAAAATCCAATAGAAATATTGTAGACAGAGGCAAAATCGATACCTCTAACAACACAAATACCGCTCTCTCTCCTGGTACCGCTCTCTCTCTCTCCTGGAACCGCTCTCTCTCCTGGTACCGCTCTCTCTCCTGGTACAGGAACTTAAATTAAAGGTTGGCGAGGTTAAACGAGTTTTATTGGCCCAAAGCACCAAATTAGTAAAATGATGTAGTCATGCAAGTGCTTTTCACATGCGAGAAAAATGGCAACCCTCACATATAGCCTGGCGAACTGCTTTATTATGAAGAACGATATAATCTTGAACATTCACTCATCCTATAGAGATTAATACATGACATTTCATTATCAGCCCGGGTATCATCCAGAGGCCCTCATATCAGCCCGAGACGCAGTATACTTCATATATTTCCTACAAATTGTTTTATGGGGGGAAAATGAAATAATTTAATGACTTTATATGGAAGTTTAATTGTTGTGTTCTCAAAGTTAATCTTTTGAATACACAATCAATTTTCCATATAAAGTCATTTAATTATTTCATTCTTTTTGTTTGCCTCATAAAACATTTTGTCGGAAGTATATGATAAAAAGATTAATACATGACCTTTATCATATCATCTAGACTATCATCCCTCGGCCCTTATTCAGCACTTGATTGCGTCTCGGGCTGATATTGGGTCTCGGGATCGGGAAGATACCCGGGCTGATATGGAAAAGGTTATACAATAATCTCTCTCTGTCGCTTTCACGCACGCACGCACGCACGCACGCACGCGCACACACAAAACCCACCCACCCACCATAAACTTTGATATCGATGATGTGTAATAAATAAGATTACATACATTTTTTGTATTTGTTAATATTTTTCTGCCATTTTGGTGTATGTTTTATACAGATGGGTGTTCTTAAATGAAAAGTGAGCAACTTTGTCAGCAATGCCATGTGATAGACTAAATTATTACCCTCTGCCATGTGATACACTTAATTATCACCCTCTGCCATGTGATGGACTAAATTGGTACATACTCCTTAACCAATGAGAAGACAAGAAATTTACATGAAATATAATAAAATATGTTACTGAATAGCTGTTACAAATATACATGTCATTCAAAAGGTGACACTGAGTAAATTATACGTTACACCTTACAGCTTTCCTGCTTCCTTGAATGAAATGTCAACGATATTTATGAATCAGTACTTCTATTCAGACAAAAATGTTTATATGACGTCACGTACCACATACAAAAAAATGTACACACAAGTGACTGGGAGATTAAACAGAAGATTTATTATAATGACCACTGAAAATTTTAATAATTTTATTAGGTCATAATTAGTATTTTTTTCCAATATGGTAGCAAACTTTTCACAAACACCTTTAAAATGTAAATCTAACACTATAACATTACTATGTATATATACATTTAAATTTGTTGAAAAGAGGAAGAAAATACAACTTTTACATTAAAGGTTAATAACGTATTTTGTACATATCAATACGGAAGCGCTGAAGATAACTATATATTATATAATGCCAGCATTATACTCTTGCTAGGGATTGGCACCCTGAATGTAGAGTACAAATTATTGCTAATTTATAATTATTATCGTGATACCTCTTCATCATATTCAACAGTTATATACCAACCATATTAAAAACAACTTGCCATACAACATTTGAAGTCTCAATACCAGCTGATTAAAACAAGATAATCTTTACCAAGGTACCCCGCTTAAAAGTTAAGAAAAATTTGAAGATGCCAAAAGGGTAATGAGAAACCGTCGGACACGCAATACTTAAAAACATGTTGATCACGTTTCCAGAATCAAGTCAGTGGACGCCCCCCTTTTCCCCTTTCCTTTTTCACAATTTTCTTTTGTTACTGTTATTTTACCTAAACATTTTGACCATTTTCCTAATAAACGAGACATTGTCAGTGGCCCCCCCCCCTTTTCTCACGTTTTATCGAGAGAAGTCCCAATACGTATTTAAAATTTTTATGGCAACTTATTTACTATAAATAGATTTGCTTACATCATGTGATTTGATCTATTGTCCAAAATAGAATGTTCCCGCAATATCTATATTTATCGACGAGTTAAGTATGTATACACAGTCTCAAAAAGTTTACATCATTATAAAATTAAAGAACACACAAGGTAGTTATTTTAGTTATTGACCAATACAATTAAAGTAAAAAGTCCATGTCTGTTAAAATTAATCTGGGTAAATTAGGTCCCTGAAAAAGATTCTGTGATATAGAAATTGAAAGGGGGAGGGGAGGAGAGAAGATACAAAAAACATTAATAGGGAAGAACACGTTTGTTGTTAATTCTTCTCTTAATTGATGGGAATAACTTCTTTTTTAAGTTTCCTCTGAACTTGGCACTAAGACCTTGATTATTTGTTAATACTGAACAAATTTGTCCAGGTTATAAACATTTGGATGGTATTAATAAAATAGCAATAATGTTGTCATCCGAAAAAAACTTATGCATTGTTCGTTGTGTCACTTTTCTCACTGATGATGATTCATGTGCCTGTGGCTGTGTATTAGGAATAGTTTATTTCTGGTTGTTGCCTTTTTACTTAAACATAATTGTCATTGTATATTTGTATTGTGTTAATATGCCTTCAACACCGTTTTATTGTTTTGTGTATTTTTTGTGGAAAGGCGGGGACTTGAGCATGAATTTATTAACATGTAGCACGACGACACCGATAGACATAGCATAATGGTTTATGGATTATTTGGGGGGATGTTCATCGCCACCGCCAACAATATTTCAGTGATGTCATGGTTGCATAGTTTTTTTTTATGGAGCCGCAAAGTAATATCATGGCGGTCAGTTTTATTTATGGAGGAACCCAGAGAAAACCATCGCTATGCTTTATTTACTGACAAACTTTATCATATATCGAGTACACCTCGCCACGAGCGGAAATTGAACCATAGTGAAGATATGCACTGCTTGCATATGGAGGTTTAAATCTGACTGTCACGCCGATCACGTTCATGATGACACCGTAACAAGGAATGATGAATAATGGTTTATATAGTGGTAATAAATAGACCAGTATTCATAAAATTTATCGTTTAAAAATGACATTTTAACTTTTTTTTCAGAATATATATACAAAGCAAGGTTTGGTGCTTCTTTGCAACAAAAAATGTCACCTCACAGATTCCAACAAGAGGAATGTGCCACCATTAGGTGTAAATATGACAGCGAAATAAATACCATAGATCGTTCAGCGACAATGGACAAGGGACGTTAATGGTATCCTGCTCATATCAATCAGGGGGTGCCAGCTCTTCAAAGATTTCTAATACAACAGACAAAGTAGTCAACCATAAAACGTGTAGTGAATTGTATACAAAGTTCTGTGAAAACTTCGAAGACCTAAAACCTGGTATCAAGCATCTAACGTCCCAGATAGGTATAACTAAGTCCATCTCATATTCCGTCGTTGAAAACAGTAATAGAGTTGGGAGCAAACTCAGCCAATCAACCTCTGTTCCAAGTATTGGTATACCAATACAGCAACAGGTGGCTAACAACCACAAATCAACAACAACTACTGCAACAGAGAGTAAGACAACCCACACTTCCTGTCTAAATGGTGCAACTTCTACCGAATCGGAATTCAAACGAGAAACGTCTGAGAACTGAGATGCCACAAGGACTTCAAAATCTAATCAGTCTCCAATGCGTGAAAGTCAAACAAATAGCAGTGAGAATAAGCATATTGTAGGAAATATTGAAGATGCAGAAGCCGTGGCTGTCAGTAAAAGCCAACATAACAATGATTATTCAACCCTTGGCATACATATTGAAAAACCAAGGTACCCTAATTATGCACCACTTCAAGTGCGAATCAGTTCGTATCAAGGATGGCCATCTTATTTAAAACACCAACGTGACTTGGCCGTGACTGGATTCTTGTTTGCTGGCTACCAGGATTATACCAGATGTTTCTTCTGTGTAGGAGGACTGTGGAACTGGAAGCCAGGATATGATCCATGTGTAGAACAATCCAGATGGTTTCCACAATGTGCGTTTGTAAAACAGGACAAGGGAGAAAAGTTTATTCAAGAGGTTTTGAAAAGACAACAAGAAAAGTTAAATATAATATCTTAGTTAGATTTGATTTGATTTGATTTATTGTGTTTAGCGCAACTTTCAGCAATATTTCAGCTATATCATGGCGACTATTTGTAATGGTGGAAGAAGCCGGAGCACTAGGAGAGAACCACCGGCTATGGGCAAGTAACTGGTAAACATTATCACTTGCGGCTGCGAGTCGAGTGCACCCTTTTTGTAATTTAAAATGCCGGGCGTGAATCCACGCCGTATTGGTGATAGGCTTGTGCGAGTTGTTAGGTAATCCAAATACGTAGTCCATTGAACCACCCGGGTCATTAGGAAAGACTCCGCAGTGTCACGATCCAATTGTAGATATTACAATAAGCAAATTGTACATCACTATTGTAAGAGCATTGTTGTACAAATGGATAAAAACAGCCCGTTCATGCCCAGCTCTACATACTTTGTCAGTGACTATCGTTTCCTCGGCTGTCACAACTCTTCCCTTACTTCAACATAGTAGTCAACTTGGTCTCCACTTGTATATGGAAGGAACGTTAAGCAAACAATCAATATTGCACACAAACGTTAGAGAAAGGACAATCCAGAGAAACTGGCAACATTGGGAACTCAAGACACATGATGAAGACAAACAAAGCAAAAAACACAACACAGAAAACTAAAAGGATGAGCAACACGGACCCCATCAAACACCG
This sequence comes from Gigantidas platifrons, assembly GCA_002080005.1. Classification (NCBI taxonomy): domain Eukaryota; kingdom Metazoa; phylum Mollusca; class Bivalvia; order Mytilida; family Modiolidae; genus Gigantidas; species Gigantidas platifrons. Next base: position 224,751 of record MJUT01038139.1, read on the forward strand.
GGGGTGAATACAGACACCCGAGAGGATCAAGCAGTTCCTACCACCCGCCACCCCCACAGGATTCCCGTCATGTTACTCATATAGTCAATACGTGCTGGACAACACTATGCACAAGAAAGCACAAATAACTTAAATAAGACAAACAACTGGAAGTGAAGACGAAACGAACATCGTTTTTATGCGGAAATCGTAAAGGACATCACAACACGGAACTCAGAATGTAAAGAAACATGACAGAACAACAACAAAAAACTAAAAAAGATGAACAACACGTACCCCACCAAAAACAAGGGGAAAGTCAAGTGCTCGCGCAGGGTTTAAGTGTATAATGTGAATTATTTTGGACCCATTACAATAGTTTAGCCCCGTCACTTTACATTGAAAAGATGAAAATAAATTATGGTTTAAAAATGTCTTATTATAACATAGATAGAAAACGCTGTCAAAATATTACTTAAACAAATACATTTAACTTTTAACCATACACGTATTATGTCAAACGCCATGACCTTGAGGTATTTAAACTGAAATATAAATTCATTCATTCGTTTATTCATTCATAAAAGATAAATTTTAACGATATACGATATTCGTCGGTATTTTGTTAAACAAGACATATTTATGAAAGGTGAACTTTAAGAATTCACGTCAGAGATACTACTAGGCTAAAAAAAATTGTGTTTGTGAACATTCATCATTAATTCGTTATAAGTCCTATATATAGTAATGCATGCCTTTTATGTACTTCTTTAATGTAACAAATTGTAATTTGGAGAAGACTTCATAAGTTTGTTTAATTTGTATCTAATCCATTGTGTCTATTTAATTGGCATATAAAATATGCTTAAGCTATGCAAGTTAAACTAAAAAAAATAGCAACTCAACCTATTATAACTTATCTATGCTCCTTTTTATGTTTCTGTGTAGCTTTGTAGATCACTGTCTTTTTCGTTTGGATATTGTATTGTCTGTTCTTCTTCGATATACAGCTTCTGATTGGTCTGATTAATATCCTCAAAACTTTCTGCAAAAGGTTCGTCATGCATGATGTTTTTCTAGTCTGTTAATAACAACAATTCATCTAAGAACACACGAGAAACAGCAGCTTATTTGGCGAATTGCTATACTATTTATGATTCTCATTTCGGTCACGTTGATACCCATTATCGCTGACCAATCAATAAACATATCCCAACACATGTTCCTATAAGCAATAAACACGTGTAACAACTTTACTTTCAATTAAAAAAAAATCATATTCACCTTAGGTACAAATGAATGCTGAAAAATGTGCAAAACGTCACGCCATGTCAGCATTGCTGTATCAGTGTATTTTGGTATGGTTTATCAATGAATACTAGTTTGTTTATAAAAATGTGAAATACCATTTTAACTGTCGTTGGTCATATGGAATATTTGTTTTCCAAAAATAAAAAAAAAAAGACCAACACATATGTACCTAAATCAAGAAAGCAATTACATAGAAATATTTACGTTTTTATGATACTTATTTAAGATTACAGTACAATGTGGATTTGCTTACAATGAAAATGTGAAATTTATATGTGAAGACTAACATGATTCCCGTGGATTACTAAATCACTTCTATTTCTTCTGATTGATATATTTTCTGGTTTGTCAGTGACTTGTGACAGGTCAGTAGTTTTCTCTAGGTACTCCGGTTTCCTCAACCAACACCATAGCCATAACTCATATGTTCTATTATATTCAAATTAATGCTATTTTATTTTACATGACCAAAACAAAAAAAGAAGTAATTGTCAATAAGACAATATAACAAACGATTAAGAACTAGAATCCTCACAGAACATTATATAGTGTTTAAATATCACGAAGGTTACGCTTGTGTGTAACCACAAAACCACAAATCCATTAAAATTCCATAAATGGAAAATGTTGTGCTGGTTTTGTCTATTATATGGTATAATTATAAAATGAAGAACAAAAACCCCATAAAATTCCACACCCTGACAACATTTAAAAAATACAATAACAAAAATCGTTTAAATATCAGGAAGGTTACGTTTGTGGGTAACCACAAAACCACAAATCCATTTGTTATCTACATGTATATGTAAACGTCAAAAACTAGATTATATCTTCTGCTGTTTTCTTTTTGTTATTGCCATTTTGGTTATTAATTGCATAAATGGAAAATATTGTGTTGGTTTTGTTGTCTATTATATGAAATAATTATAAAATGAAGAAAATAAAAAACAACATCAAATTCCACACCCTGACAACATTTCCAAAATACAATAAAAAAAAAATCGTGGAATAAGACAAAATTCGATACCTCTAATACACAATTACAAGATCACTCCCTTTTCTTACCTGGTACCACTTTAAGCCGGAGATAATATAATACGTAGGGATGCCATAAAGGTCCAGTATTAAAATAGTAGTCCGTGGTACCCTTTTCGCATAGCATGAAGAATTATGCATAAAATCGATGTTCGGTTCGTCTTTACCTCCAGTTGTTTGTAGGAGGGCTCATGCACATGCAGAGTTTTACCACTCATGAAATTCATGCGAGACCTAGTGTTTTTCCTGTGGTATAACGTACAACAATTAGAAATCTCGCGATGATCGTGTTGCGGTACACAAAAAGCTTTAACGGCATGTAATCAAGTCAATAATGCTCGAACGAACCATTCTTCCGTCGTTGAAAACAGTAATAGAGTAGAGAGCAAGCTCAGCCATTCAACCTCTGTTCCAAGTATTGGTATCTCAATACAGCAACAGGTGGCTAACAATCACGCATCAACAACAACTACTGCAACAGAGAGTCAGACAACCGCCCACTTCCAGTCTAAATGGTGCAACTTCTACCGAATCGGAATTAAAAAGAGAAACGTCTAAGAACAGAGATGCCACAAGGACTTCCTGACAAAATGGACCGCTGCGTCTTCACAAGAGGTAGTCGAGGGGAGGTCATGATATTGTTTTAAAAGAATAAGGCCTTGGGAGTTGAACCAAACAGGGTTTTGAATATATTAGAAGGAATTTAAATAACAAACACGATTTGAAGCGATCGGGGGTAAAACATGTGTCCACCCTTGTTTATGTTTATACATTGATAGTATATTTACGTGGATAGTGACAAGGCCCTGTGATGTCATCAGATTAGATTACTGATTTACATATTTCCTGTTATATTTGATTTGTTGATTTATTTTTATTTCACATGCCCTAGATATCAAGAAGGAAAGATTAAGATCCCATACACCGATATTAACACCACTACATTTATGTGTCTGTCACAAATTCAGGACATAGATTTCCATTGTCACCTGTCATTGTCATTTCTGTATAGAATTATTTCAATAAGTCTATTAATAGATTGGTGTGTCATATTTTAATTTTTACATTTTTTTTTAAATTTTACCTCCAAGTTTTGGAATTTCTTGAAATTATTATTAATTTTATTTTTAAATTGTTTATGTTGTTTGAATTGTTGATCACTGTATACAATTTCCTTTTATGATTACAATTGAATTCCTCAAGCATAATAGACTGACCCTTTAACTACGAGAGGAGAGGAGGCTATGTTTTTATGTTTTCCCGAGTCATAGAAACACACGAAATAAAAGTCAGATTCTTTTTTTTTTTAATAAATAAATATATACAAAAATACTAATTGATTTTTTTTTTAATATTTGGTGTAATGGGTAGAGAAATCACATGTTTTAATGCTATTGCAGAAGGAGAGGGACCTCGATTGTATGTATTCTAACAGATTTTTGGAGTTCTTCAGAATCCACATCTGATTCACATCAATCCTCCAGTAGCTAGTGTCACAGGAACTCTGAAGCCAGGTTTTGACCGCCGATAAAATACATGTTAATAATTTGGAAAGAGGTTTCGTGGAGCATTTGGCAGACCCAGCAATATAACGTTTCTTGAAAGGACATTTGTGTAATTTAGAAATCCAGTAGAGTGATGGTAGATCTAGTTCTCCATCTTTAGTAGAAATTCCAAGGGAACATAACACAGGCCTATGCTTGTCCAGGATTTCCTCTTTCGTAAGTGCCCTCAGCGTATATGTAGGGCTACCAAATCAATTGTCAATAACTAATTCCTTTATCAAGCATTCTATGTAATGTGATATATACACAAAAATAGTTTTGTTTACATCATGTGATTTAATCTATTATCCAAAATAGAATATTCACGCATTATCTCTTTCAGCGATTTCATGGCGGAACCGAAAGTGAATGCACGACACTCAATTTCATTTACGAAGGAACCCGAGTAAACCACCGGACTGTTTAAAGTTATTGACAAACATTATCAGATATAAGTACAAATAATGACCAAGCACAGAGTACCGAATTCCGAATGAATATTTTAGTAAAGATGCGATTCTGATCCACGAAATGAATCCAACAATATAAACATAACGGTTTTAACACAAATTAATCCAAACTCCGAATGCATATTTTAGAAAAAGATGCGATCCTGATTTCGAATATATGTTTTAGTAAAGACCGATCTATATGCACAATACTTACCACACTATATAATAAAAGTGGAATACAATGTAGTATTCCATCCCGAATGTATATTTAAGTAAGGGATCGATCTATATACACAATACCAACAACAGAAAAAAACCCCAGAGATGTAGAGCAAAATTTCGTAGAACACAACACAACACGACGAGTACAGTCAGGTGCTCCGGAACATTTGGCTTTTCTTATTCCACATGGGTTTTCATTTTCTATTATTCTACTAGGTAGTCCAAATATGTTGGCCTTTATTTTAAGGTAAAAGGTGCTCATTAAAAGTTAGCATCTCATGTTCCATTTCAAGGTGCTGTGGCAGAATTATCATCTTTTGTCAATTACGAGGTGCTCAGGATGGGCTAGCACCTCCTGTTGCACTACCGGTTGTTCAGGATGGGCAACCATTTCTTGTTACATTACCATGTGCACAGGAAACGTGAGCATCTCATATACCACTACCATGTGCTCAGGACAATGTAGCATCTCTTATACCACTACCATGTCCTCAGGAGAAGTTATCATTTCCTATACCACTTCCATGTGCCCAGGAAAAGTGAGCATATCATTTATCACTTCCATGTGCCCAGGAAAAGTGAGCATATCGTTTACCACTACCATGTGTTTAGGAAAAGTGAGCATCTCCTTTACCACTACCATGTGTTCAGGAAAAGGTTGCCTCTCTTATACCACTACCATGTCCTCAGGAGAAGTTAGCATTTCCAATGCCACTTCCATGTACCCAGGGAAGGGTAGCATCTCTTATACCACTTCCATGTGCTCAGGAAAAGGTAGCATCTCTTATACCACTACCACGTCATCAGGAGAAACTAGCATCTCTTACACCACTACCATGTCCTCAGGAGAAGTTAGCATCTCTTATACCACTACCATGTCCTCAGGAGAAGTTAGCATTTCCTATGCCACTTCCATGTGCCCAGGGAAGGGTAGCATATCTTATACCACTACCATGTGCTCAGGAAAAGGTAGCATCTCCTTATACCACTATTACGTCCGCAGGAGAAACTAGCATCTCTTATACCACTACCATGTCCTCAGGAGAAGTCAGCATCTCTTATACCACTACCATGTCCTCAGGAGAAGTTAGCATCTCCTATGCCACTTCCATGTGCTCAAGAAAAGGTAGCATCTCTTATACCACTATCATGTGCTTAGAAAAAGGTAGCATATTTTATACCACTGCCATGTGTTCAAGAGAAGTTATCATCTCTTATACCACTACCATGTGTTCAGGAGAAGTTAGCCTCTCATACCACCACCATGTCCTCATCAGAAGTTAGCATCTTTATACCACTACCATGTGCTCAAGTAAGATTAACATCTTTATACCACTTTATTCCTGTTGCACTACCTTGTACTCCTGCAGGGTTAACATCTGCGACCAATGACCAGTGGAGGATTCAAAATACGCTTTACTCTTAGTAGTTGGATTTACATATGCAATCATTGCCTATCACTACTAAAGTTGTGAGTTAAAATCCCGCTCATTGTGAAGTGTACTCGATACAAATTGTGATAAAGTTTGTTTATGACTTGCGGTAGCTCGGTGGCTTTTTCTGGGTCCGGTTCTCTCCATGAATAAAACTGACAGCCACGATGTGACTGAAATATTTTTGAAAGCGGAGTTTTAAAACCATAACCTTAACCCATTTTTAAACATTAAATGGTCCTACTTCAATAACATTCTGTCTTGTTTGTAGAGGGATTGTTTTTACATTTATTTTCCTACCCCTATGTCGCCCCCCCTAGTAATACAAGGTCGTAAGTGGTACATACGACCTTTTTAGATTTTTGCATATTTTGACTCTGCTTCAAAAGCTCTACAAGATGGTAGACTGGGTTCCTGTAATATCCCTTTGGAAATAGCCAAATTTCAAAAAGGTCGTATCTACCACTTTTTCTAAAGTAGAATTGAAAAGGTCGTATCTGCATGGAGAAACCAACCAAAATTTTCCGACCAACTTCCATATTTGACATTGTAAAATCGTAAGTGGCAGTTACGACAAAACATTTTTTCTCAATATCCGAAAATTAAGAAATGGCAGTTACGACCTTGTAATACTAGGGAGACGATGTATATGACAGCTTAATATGCTCTGTATTTATTGAGATCATGTAATGAAAACTTAAATATCTAATTTAGTACACACGTCACGTTTCTGAAATAACCTGCATTGGATACGCTCATTTAGTGCACACGTCACGTTTCTGAAATAACATTTATTGGGTACGCTCATTTAGTACACACGTCACGTTTCGGAAATAACATTCATTGTGTACGCTCATTTAGTACACACGTCACGTTTCTGAAATAACCTTCATTGTGTACGCTCATTTAATGGACACGTCACGTGTCTGAAATAACCTTCATTGGGTACGCTCCTTTAGTACACACGTCACGTTTCTGAAATAATCTTCATTGTGCACGCTCATTTAATGCACACGTCACGTTTCTGAAATAACCTTCATTGGCTACGCTCATTCGAATGAAAAGCCAAATAACCTCCATTGGGTACGCTCATTCGAATGAAAAGCTAAATAACTTAAATGATTTTGAGAGCAAGAAAACCAAATAACATAAATTTCTTACATTTTAATATGCAGTTAAATACGTAAGAATACAAGGTATCAATATCACAATCAATTAGTTAATTATATATATGACTTTCCCTTTTACGAAAATAATGACTGAATAAAACATGCAAGTCGTCACGTCGGAAGTTTTATGGTCGCTATCATAAATTGGTGGATCGATATGCAGTGTCTATCAGGATCTCCTTGCACTGTCGTTATATCTTTCAGTCTATCTTAACTCCATTTCGACATATACATCTGCTGGTGGACTATTAGTCCCCGAGATTATCATCCACCCAGTAGTCAGTGCTTCGGCACTAAATTTGATATCTACGTTTTTATTATTATAACAAGGTCTATACCTCTGCTGGTGGACTATTAGTCCCCGATGAGATCATCCACACAGGAGGCAGTGCTTCTGCTGGTGGACTATTAGTCCCCGATGAGATCATCCACCCAGTAGTCAGTGCTTCGGTACTGGCATGATTTATTAAATATATCTATTACCGAAATTTAGAGTTCCTAAATAATGTAATTATTAATAAAACTATGGATAAAACCTAAGCCGATTTCTGTTTAGGTCCTTTGGTTTTATTGCTCCAGAGACTTTAAATTATTTGGCTTTCCAATCTTTCGATTTTGAGTGTACCTGATGATGGTCATTCAAGAAACGTGTCGTGTGCATTAAATTTGATATTAACATTGGCATATATGATTGTACACGACAGGTGTTAACTGATATTAACATTGAGTAAGTTTGATATTAACAGTGAGTAAATTTGATATTAGCATATTTGCCCAAGGCCGTGGGATAATACCAGGGCAGATATGGAAAATGGCATGTTATATGTTTATCACATATTTAACCATGACTGAAATAAATTAAAAATAAATGAAGAATTTATGTTTATTCATCAAAATAACAACAAAATAAATAATGTCAACAAAAGGTCAACAATATAACTCACCATATTTATTACAGATATTAAAAATCAATTTTCAATATAAATCAGAGTTTCAATTCTTATCATTTGTGCCATAAACAAATATTATTATTTGTCCCGGGCACTGATCTGGATCGGGAACATCTTCGTTTATCACACATGCAAAAAAGGTACATATTAGGTACAAATATGTGATAACTATTGTGTTAAATATTATGTCGACATTTATGTATTTGCTCTAGATGCTCGACAATAAGAGTGGTGCAGAAATTTATAAAATAAAACACTCTGAATATTTAAACTTTCATCCTGGAATATACAAAAAGTCTGAAATTTCATTTAGATCACATAATATACCATACCAAATTCTTAGCGTCTTTCCTGTTAGCTTGAAGTTTTTCTTCCAGTAATACAATGATGTTAGAGGAATCCATGTCTAATAATTTGATAAGAATTCATTCTTTTTAATAATTTTCCTCGAGAAGTAAACATTTTCACAAGTTTTCTTGCGAGAGCAGGATTTTATTATACAGGTGTTTCTAATGAGGTGCGGTGTTACGCGTGTGGAATAACTCACAGAAAAAGGACGTCACGTGATTACCCGATAGCAATTCATAGAAGTTTGTCGCCATCTTGTTCTCATGTGATCAATTCATATTCAACAGATGAACATTCATACTCTGCATCTGCAAATTCTACACAACTTATAATTTCAAGTGCAAATTATTCTTATTATCAACCAAATAATACCCTAACGACATCAGTCCCGAGAACTGACTCGGCCATATATTCAAATAGTTTGTCACACGCCAATGCACTTCATCAATATCTGACAATAAAAGACACAATTCAGCATCCAGAAATTGACATGTTTTAGACAGGAATAACAGACAAACTGATGGACTCATTCAGAATGGAAGTTCCGTAACTAGAAATAATGATCCATTATAATATGAAAATGATACTTTTACAACAAATAGCATCCCCTGTCATTTTCAAAACAGACCTAATGAATATTCCAAAAGCTATGAAACGGAACTGGGAGGCAGGAGATGATCCCTGGTTAGAACATGCGAGAAGTTCCCAAAGTGTGAACATTTGGGCTAAAACAAGCAAAAAAAAGAGCAAATTGGTAAGAATTATAAACATAGATATTAACTATTGATTACCAACAAATAATTATTGACATATTTCTATCATAATAAAATGTCTTAGTACGCATGGTGCATTGAATAACCCTCATGAGGTACACTCAAAATCAAAAGATTGGAAGTCAAGTAATTTAAATGTCGTTGTGAGCAAGAAAACCAATGAGTCTAAATAGTCGAGTAAAAATCAGCTAAGATTACATATCCCATACTTATTTTAACGCAGATATTTCTGGATAGTAAAATATGGTTGGATTTTTATAGTGGTAGATCACAGTTCGCTGTTGACAGGTCGCGCCACTCGGACACATTATTCTGACTAGTCGCTACTTTTACTCATTAACCGGGAACAGAAGCCATGCTTTGACAGTCGTGGCGAGCACGCTACTCATTACATTACACTATTAATGCGGCTCTGCTAGTTTGACGTTAAATAGTCTACCAATATACACGTAGGTACATGCATGTGCATTTATTATGATATTTTGCCTTTTATAAAGTATGAATTTACTTAAGGGCCCGGGTGGCTCAATGAGTTAGTTAGTTGGATTACATAACAACCCATGCAAGCCTATCACCAATACGGCGTGGGTTCGCGCCCATCTTTGTAAATTGCAAAAAGGGTGCACTCGACTCACAGTGAGTACTTGTTCAAACTTACAATTTGATGTCCTGATAGGATTTCAAATTGTAGGATATGATGAGCAGTTGCTGAACTGAAATAACCAAAGAGACTGTATAAATGTTCCTACTTTGTCAACAGTTTGATCACTCAACTGATCAGACAATAGGTATTGGGGAAGGGAAAAGTCACAGTAATTGAGGGAAACATTTTGTCAGTGGGACACATATATATGGTGTCGAGTTATAATCTTTCTTATGTTATCTGTGCTTGATTTGAGGTCTAATTTCGGAGAGTGAGTCACAGCCTGATTGTTGACTATTGTCATTCTACATAATAAAATAAAACATACACCCAGACATGTTGCAGAAAACACATATAAATTTGTTGGTTAACAGGACTATCAACATTTCTAAATAAAATTTAACTGTTGTAATAAAACACTGATCACTGTGCTAATTGTACTGTTTTCTAGTTCACACTCAGTGATGTCATAGATGCAATGACATCATACTAAAATGTGGACTTCTGATGCAATGGATGATGTCATGACTATCCATTTGTTTGTGAAAGGCTATCCATTGTTTGTAGAACAATATCCATTGTTTCTAGTAATATATTCATTGTTTCTAGAACAATTGAATTCACCCTACTATGATGCAATGCCACGTTGCAGGTGCCACATGGAGGGGGTGAACTACACCCCTTACTACTTATAAGAGATTCAGTATCTACAAATTACAAAAATGCAACATTATGCCACTGTGTTATGCTGATTATAACCTTGTTGTGCTGCTTAGTATGTATGTTTTTTCCAGCTGATATGTGAGTGACTTGCTTTGCTGATATTTTCAAACTTTTCTGATACTTTCTCCACTGTAGTATATCTAACAAAATACAAATTCAGGTTTTGATGTTTATTCTTCTAAGTTCTCTGGTCAATTATACATAATATATATAAAATACAACAATGATATAAAAAATAATATAAAGTGTTATGTGAGCAATTCGCACTACTAATAATGTATGGTAATATTGTTATGGGGAAATAACTCTTGATAGAAAGAAAATTTGAAACTGTTCATTTATATCAAAATATTATGTACTTGAACCTTTTCCAGTCATGGTTATTATATTTATTTAAGTTTGTAAATAAATAAAACCTTATACAATTTATAAAACATGTAATTAAGTACAACTAAAACTTTAACATTAATAACTTTGATCTTTACCAGCTTCTCATTATGTAATACAATTTTAGTTAGATGCATGGTGTTCACATCACCTTTAAACATTAAAATCAGTACTGGCATATTTTAATCTAACATTACTTTAGGACATTCGTCTCCCTATAAAATTATTTTTTAACAGACTGACTATGAATTACATATAATTTTTCCTAAGCTATCATTCAAATCTGATTTCTTATAAAAACAACATATAATACAAAACACAAATTTATATACATCAACTAACTGGTTCTAACATCTTTAATTATTTATTAAACTTCAAATGATATGTATTTGTTTCATTATATCACATTTACTTTTGGATTTAATTAAAATAACTTAATTCATAAACAAAAATATATATTAGTTATAATTTCTAAAATCTTTGACTTAATATTATTTAAGTTCACTATTATTTCAATAACATAAATGTTTAACTCACCTAAGAAAATACAAATTCAGGTTTTGATGTTTATTATTCTAAGTTCTCTGGTCAAGTGACGCTTTCTTCAAATTTATTCCTTTTCGAAATTTATGTCATATGACCTGAACATACCTGAATTTTCTCTGTATGACTGAGACTGCATAAATGTTCCTACTTGGTAAACAGTTTGATCACTCAACTCATCAAACAATAGGTATTGGGGAAGCGAAAAGTTACAGTAATTGGGTGAAACATTTTGTCAGTGGGACATTTATATATGATGTCGAGTTGTAATCTTTCTTATGTTATCTGTGATTGATTCGAGGTCTAATTTGTTTTGTTTAATTATACCAAGTTCATAGCATTTACACACTTTAAAAGTGGATCCATTTTATAACATTACAGAGAATAAAAATGAGTAACTTCACATATGTGATCAGGCTATAGAACCAGTTCAATAATATTTCAGTTATATACATTGTAGTGTCGTCCATTCGTGTCTGTTGTTATAATGTTTTTATGTTATATTGGGAGAGGGAGTCACAAATGATGTCCATGACAGGACATGTCATATCCTGATTGTTGACTTTTGTTATTCTACATAATAAAATGAAAACATACACCCAGCAATGTTGCAGAAAACACATATAAATTTGTTGGTAAACAGGACTATCATTATTTCTAAATAAATGTTATCTCTTGTAATAAAACACTGGTCATTGTTCTAATTGGACGGTTTTCTGGTTTACAATAGTACACACTCAGTGATGTCATGGATGCAGCTACACCCATTATTACTTATAGGAGATTCAGTATCTGCAAATAAAAAAAATGCACCATTATATCATTGTAAGATAACTATTTCAACTATCAAAATAGAGCATGAAGTTAATAAATATAGAATAATGTCAGCTAGGAAGGTCGAGAAAGACATTAGCTCCAATATCAATTCTGTATTTCGAGACCTTTTAAACTGACATTATTATTCATTTATCCTGAAATTGTGTGATT
>MJUT01038139.1:277882-291100 GCA_002080005.1 Gigantidas platifrons
CAATTTTACTGTAATGTAATTTATAATTCGATCTTTTGGAAGAGGAGTTGTTTAAGAAATAAATCATGGGAGCCAGAATGTGTTTTGAATTTTAACATGGGTTGGCCGATAAAATTTACTAATATCCGCCAACCCATGTTAAAACTCAAAACACATTCTTGCTTCCATGAATTATTTCGATTCTGATATGTCTAACAGTACAAATACGGAAGATGGTCATTTATAAAGGGTAAAAACATTTGTGTTACATATTAAACCCTTATTAAATAATAAATGTGAACAATGTTGCACACAATTTGAGCAGAGGATAATTCATCAACATGTACTTATACGATGGGAAAGTCAGTCACATGTACATTTACGACGGGAAAGTCAGTCTTATTGATGGAGCATCCGTAACAATGATATTGTGTTTGCATGTTTTAATTGCACAATATAGTTGTTTAACACGTTAACAACCGTGTAAATAATTTTATTTTGTGTTTTGATCACCTGGCTTAAATGTGTACCGCGCATGCGCTAATGAGATTTTGCCATTTTGATCGCTCGTTTGTTTGCGAAAAGAGGACGGCATGTTAGAATTTTATATTTGTCTTTAACCACTATTACAAGTTCTCCCCTGGGTACCTCGAGTATTAAGATACGCGGTCAGTAGGGTTCATTATCAGTTGATTGGAGTTTGTGGTCAAGACCAGACGTTATCATGGATCAAGCAACTCTGCATATTTTGCGTAAATTTAGAGAGGATGATGATCCGGTTTTAGTGGATTATAATGGAACGTGTTTGAGCAATTAAAGCCGTCCAGAACTGTTAAACATTGCCAAGTTGAAAAATGTGGATTTAGAAGATATAATCCTGATTGGAAGTATAGATGGTAAGCGAGAAAATATCATTTTGTATGACGGAACGATTAAAGATTCATTTAACGGCAATTAACCTATATCAGGGAGAAACATCTCACTGCAGTAGACGAGGCTGTGCCAATACCTTGCGCATGTTGGGGGTTAACGATCAAGCTATAAATGAACATGTAGGTTGGAGTTCAAAGGGTATGATTGAACGTTAAACACATGTTGGTAAATTAATGGGACCTGTGGGACCTGCTAAGATCTTGTCCACAGCAGCAAAACATTTAGGGCAAGGTTCTTCTTTGTTTGATAAAGTCTCACAAAACTATGCAAATCTCAGTAATGTAAAGCAGTATGAAATCTTGTACAGTTATGCAACCAGCCCAACGGTTTACAGGGTGGTTAATATTTTTAGGGCATACATTAAAACCATTTTGTAGTATTATCAATAACAATACTAAGACTAAGACAAGTTTATTGGAAAATCAATAAAAGTTACATTGATGTCTTCCAACCATACAATGAAAATATCTTAAATCCAACATACATCATAGAATTAAGCCTGGATAGAATACCTTTACAAAGTTATCAAGTAGCCATATGATATGTAGAAAAAAGTTGAATGTTTTGCCAAAACATTATTTGCATCTTACATTTTTGGTTAATTTTGTGACTTTATTTGTAAATATTGGATAAGATATTATTAAAATCATGATAGTGAATGAACCAGAATAAATGTATTAAATATATAGTTTTTATATTATCGTCATTAGCGAGACGTTTTTGAGGTTTGTTTTCATCCATATCTTATATATGAGAGGTACCAGGGTGAACTTCTAGTATTCCACTATTACAAGTTCTCCCCTGTGTGCCTCGAGTATTAAGATACGCGGTCTGTAGGGTTCATTATCAGTTGATTGGAGTTTGTGGTGAAGGTCATTAGTTATTTGGATCACTGCATATCCTCTGGAGAAATTTAGCCCTGGCCTAGTTCTTTTGGCTTGTGTATTCACGTTTTTTTTTTTTTTTTTTTTTTTTTTGTGTATTCGCGTTGATTGACAGGTGACCCAATGTCAAATTACGTATCGATCTGTATGCAGTGTAAAAGACTGATCGAGGTACAATAACAAAAAGAATACATGGGTATATAGAATTACCAAATATAGCAAGATCTTCAGCATTTGTGAGCGGTTGAACTAATCTAGGTACATCTATAATAAAATTTACACAACGATGGAGATACAAAACAGAAAACAACAATTTACAGCCTAAATAAAATGAACAAGAGTAGTGTAGAATATGAAATATTGCAAAGGCAAAGTATAATTTACTCCTTATAAAGATACGAAACTAGACAGTATGTTGGAAGGTTAGAATTCAGCCACTTCCCTTCTTTTCTCTCATTTTGCCGTTTTTCTACGGTTTGTTTTCATCTATATCTTATTTATGAGAGGTACCAGGATGAACTTGTAATATTCCACTATTTATTTGACATCTTCAGTGCGCTCTGTATTTACTGATAGAGGTGATGTAATGAAAATGTAGACCTATATCTTATCTAGTGTGCACGACACTTTTCTGTAATAAGCATCAGGTACGCCCAAGGTCGAAAAGTTGCAAACCCAAATAATTTAAAAGAGTTATCTAGAGACCAAGAAAACGAAATGTATTAAAATTGTCATTTTTACTTTTGTACTTAACATAAACATATATGGGGGCCGTCGTGGCCATGATTGATCGTATGGTAGTTGGATTTACAACTACCTGTGCAGACAGTGCCTATCACCACTGATGTTGTGAGTTCGAATCTCGATCACGGTGAGGTGTACAGCATTATGTTATAAAGTTTGTCTGTGACTTGCAACAGGTCAGTGGTTTTGTCCGGGTACTCCGGTTTCCTCCAACCAATAAAACTGACCGCCACGATATATCTGAAATATTGTTGAAAGTGGCGTTAAAAGCCATCAAACAAACAAACAAACACAAACATATATACTTAATGCAAGGCGGTGTTAACATAATAACAAATTAATATACATTTTGTATTGCTAGTTGGTGCAACAAAGCACAGGAATTGCACAATTTTGCGTCCGTTGAAGATAAATTGTTTTATGGATGCGTAACGCCAGCAGTCTCCTTTATATTATTCGAGGCCATCAGATCTCTTTATAGTTTTAAAATTATACATTAGACAATTTATTCGTCAAAAATAATCATTGTATTAGGTATAAAGGTCAAGATATCAGTTTAAGCAACGTAAACAAGGCGACTGTTTAATGTTCATTCTTAAATACATGTATGTATCACGAATTCACAGTCATATTCTCATTTCCAAGGGCACAGTTTCAATATTTCCGGCAACTGGATGGTCAGTACATAAACATGTAGTCCACATTTCTCCAAACGAAGTGGTTGTCAAATGATTAAATAGTGACAATGAAAGTGACTGAACTGTAAGTTATCATTACGAATAAACGGCAACAAATAATGTGACGCCACGTACAAGATGTAGTCACTCTCACAGTATTGTAAAAAAAACGCTTATTTTAGAGCAACCATTGTTATTTGTTTAAAATATATTCTTATTGAAATGTCAGATTTCCTTATTACATACATAGTGTGTTGGTACAAGACTTTGTATCGGGTCTTGGCTGTTGCACGAACTAACCGCATCACAACTCGTTATTGCGATTCGTGGTGATACTGGTTCTTACAACAGATTTGATCTAATACAAAGTCTTTTACCAACACGCTATTTATGTAATGGGTATGTACCACCAAGATGTTTCAAAGGAAAGTTTAGAGACGAAAGAGAAAATCGAAGTACTCCCACACGTAGGCCTCGTCAACATTAAAACACAAAGATAATGCATGTCATTGGGCTATCATTAGAAGTAGGTTATCTTGGAAATTACAGCTATGTTGTTCTTAAGATTAAACATTACTTGCATAGGTATGTTTATATTTATTGATATTTCATTCACTTGAGATGTCCTATTTGTAGCATATCGGGGGTTGGGTCAGAGAATTGGGTAGGTACTCGATCTTTAGTTTCATGTGTATGTTTTGTAGATCGCTTTGTACTTTTGCTTTTGGCCACTGTGTTTTCTGTTCTTCTTCGATATAAAGCTGAAGAAAAGTTTGAAGATACCAGAAGATACAGTGGTCAAAAGAAAATGAACAAATTAACAATGATCGTAGGTTTCGTTGGGGGTATATGTAGGGTTGCCAAATGAATTGTCAATAACTAATTCCTTTATCAAACAGTCTATTTAATATGATTTATACACAAAAAAAGATACTGTATGGGTCATTGTCTACATGGACAACAACATAAATGTCATGGAAGGGACACAGGTGCTTAGCAATAGTTGAGACTTTAAAGAACGATGTTGTGCGAGTGTCCACTGACCACTTGAATTAGTTTATTCTCTCTTGTATCAACGATATCACAGTCTACATTCATTTGCCATTAAACAACACGTATGTATTTAACAACATAGACGATTATGCACTAAAGTAGTGAAAATTAAATGACGTAGAAAATCGTGTAAGCATGCCAGTGGTGCATATCTAATGTCACATAACCAGTGCAAGGTTCGCACCTCTTTATCTGTCATTACGTTCTCTCCATGGAAAGTTCTAGTGATGATTTATACAATTGGCAGACTTCATACAGGGGCTTCTCAAGAAAAACGAAAAGAAGCTAGCCTGTAGCCCTTTTCACAAAAATTCGTAACTATAGTCCTAACTCTTTCACTTAAGATTATCTTACGACAATTCCCAAGTCCTTTTCACAAATATTATCTTATGACAAATTTTAATCTTACGACTAAAATTACACTTACGATAAAAATTATTCGTTAGGTGTACTCGATACAACATTATGTGATAAAGTTTGCCAGTGATTTGCCACAGGTCAATGGTTTTCTCCAAGTATTCCAGTACTGGTAGAAGTATTTTTTTAAGGGAGTGCTTCTGGAGTGTGAAAAAAAAACCTTTTCATATAATTCATTTTATCGGTTATTTGTCAGCAAAATATTTACCCCCCTTTTTTCCAATTAATCCCATCCCACATAAAATTAAACGCTTGTTCTTTTACTGATGAAAATTTATCCCGGTTTTTCTGAGATAACCCAAATTAAGTTGTATTTATCATCTATCAATCACGAAGACGAATAAATATCCCTGTTATATATTAATATTAATATTAATATTAATATAACAGAAGAATGTACACAAGTTTATGTATTGCCAGAGTGTTCGATGATCATCGAAATTGCCAGAAATTAATAAATTATATTACTAATATAAAGGCAAAATCAAAGCGATATCATTGGATCAAGAAACTTCCAGCCCTAAAGCTCCTGTTCATACAAAACTTTTGTAAGCGGAGTAGATGTCTGGAAGAAAATCCCGTATTCCTGTTTCTATCAAAAAAATAATAATAATAATAATGAAAAAGAAGAATTCTCCCCAAAGTTTGCAAGTATTTTTTCGATTGTCGATCGTTCCCAATTTGAAATCTAAAATTAAAAGAATTATCCTGATTTTTTTTTATGTCATGTAAACGATACACTTTGCTGCAATGAAAAGGTAAATGTACGGAATACATCGTTATATAGACTTTGTTATTTCAATAAACATTTCTCAATATCATGTGTAATTAGGTTTGTCATACGCTCAGAGAAAATGCGCTAACGATGAATTGCTCTCTTCTTTTCAAGTCGAAGCGCCAATACATCGTCCATCTTTTTTTCTATTTTTAATTCACTTACGATAAAAGATAAGACCAAAATTTCTCTTACGATCAAAATTTTACACTTAGGACAGGGTAGTTTTACACGTAAAGTTAGGACTATCTTTACACTTAATATTATCGTAAGTATTTTTGTGAAACTCTTTTTAATTTTAGTTTTACACTTACGACAATTTTTTTTCGTAAGAATTTTTGTGAAAAGGGCTACTGATTCTTTAATTTCACGTTCCGCTAAATTATTCTGGGTTTGGTGATTTTGTTGATCGCATCTATTCAATTGAGCCTGACCTACACCTCGAAAATGACAGTGAGGGTCGGTTAAGAACGAAGCTTTACGACACAAGAGAGGATTTCAATGTTTCAAGTGTGAACTTTCCATTTACATGTAGCAACATTCCAGTAGCGCCTGTAAGTAGTATATGGGTACGGACAAATTATGATTTGAGGTGGAGCGATGAAGTGGAGCGACCGGAAGTCACGTGTGACCGGAAGTGACGTCAGTCACGTGACCAGAAGGAGCCCTGACCGGAAGTGACGTCAGTCACGTGACGGAAGGGGCCCTGACCGGAAGTGACGTCAGTCACCCAGAAGTATGTTATGTGCATGCGCAACCGTTTCCCGCGTTTTTTTCTTACTCTAGTAGTATACAATGTACCATTGCGCATGACCGGAAGTACCAAGGCTACCGGAAGTGAATGAAGGTCACCCTAAGGGTGTGCGCATGCACAATCGGAAGTTGCGCAACTTTTCCCGCGTTATTTTCTCTTATTCTAGTAGTAGTACCATGGATACTGAAGGTCACACAAAGGGTGTGCGCATGCGCAACCGGAAGTTGCGCAACCGTTTCCCGTGATTTTTTCTTACTGTAGTAGTTGGGGTGTTCTCAACGACGTCCGCGTCTAGCCGTGGTTATCTACCCCTTTCCCGCCATTTTCATATCATATATATGTGTTGTGTAGTACTCCAAGTATTTCTACTTTACATTACTATAGTAGTTGGGGTGCTTTCTACGACGTCCGCGTCTAGCCCTGGTTATCAACTCCTTTCCTGCCATTTTCATTTCACATTTTATTTTCATATAATACAATGTGTTTTTTATATTTTCAATGTTTAGAAAAACAAATAAGACAACAATTAACCAAAATAAAACATTACGTCCGATTTTCGTTTATATTTAGATATTTCAAGCTCTTTCCTCCCCAAATTTTCACCTATAGTCTGATTTGTAATTACTTGCGGTCAGTTTTTTGTTGTTGTATGTATTGTGATAATCTAATTAAATTATACCAGATTTGAAATACATGTCCAAAGAAATGCAAGTACTTTCAGAGAAATTACAGAACCATTTGGTTCTACGGCTATTGAAAAAAAAAACAATAAAAAATATGCAACCTCCTCCTCCTCCTTCAACTTAAGTTTCTTCTATATTTTCCCTTTCTTTTCACTATTCAACTTACTTTTCTTCCATATTTTCCATATCATTTCACAATTCAACCTACTTTTCTTCCACATTTTCCATATCTTTTCACTATTCAACTTGCCTTTCTTCCATATTTTCCATATCATTTCACATTTCAACTTACCTTTCTTCCATATTTTTCATATCTTTTCACAATTTTCTTCTGTATTTTCCGAATTTTTTCACTATTCAACTTGCGTTTCTTCCATATTTTCCATATCTTTTCACTATTCAACTTGCCTTTCTTCCATATTTTCCATATCATTTCACATTTCAACTTACCTTTCTTTCATATATTTCATATCTTTTCACAATTTTCTTCTGTATTTTTCAAATTTTTTCACTATTCAACTTGGGTTTCTTCCATATTTTTCATATCTTTTCAATATTCAACTTGCCTTTCTTCCATTTTGATCTCCTCTTCCTCAAAACCCCTAACATCCCGGCGCCACCACCACCACCACATTTTAATTGGACACCAGTTATTTAATGATGATTTTATAGATGATGGGAAATGTTTTACTACATAGTATATATATTATAGATAAAAATGATGAAATGTATCAACGATCGTAGTGTTATCAACCGTAGACGTTCGCTGGTGGATGATCAGCAATTGGTCAAATTTATCAATATATTTCATCCTGGTAGTAGATTGGGAAGATAAATGAATACTTAAAGATGGGAAAATACGAGAGCAGATTTACCAAGACCATGGCCCAGAGTAATGTGTGGGTGGATAATTGCCTCTAGTCTATGTTCATTTATTTGTTTGAATAGTAGTTTTGTGTAAATATTCACATTACAGAAAAACTTCGTGATAAAAAACATTAAACACAGATTGTAAATTAGTTTATTTATAGAATACAAAGAAAATCAAACACAGACTTCATAATAGTTTATTACAAACTTTCATGGAACGCACACATATTTTTAATATACAACAAGGCAAGAGAAGACAACCTGATATTTACTAATGATATCAAGGGGGGATCATTCAAGAACTAATGTATAATGAATGATGATGATTGTTGTTTTTGGTGTGTGTTGAAGTTATTAAGTAACTGCGATTCTATTATTAGTTGTGTGTGAGATGCAATTTTACCAATCCCTATAGTGGATTGATCAAGACATTTAACAAAACAATGTACAATGCCATCACATTCTACTGTACAGATTCTTAACCGGGGTAAAGTTAAAGAATGACAACATAATATTTCACATAACAATATCTAAGATATAAGATGGATCTTAATGAATATGAGAAAACTTGTGTGGTTTCCAAACAGACTTTACAATACAGATTTCATAGACACTTGTTTTACATTACATGTATTTTTATTATTGTTCTTTTAATACCAACCCCCGTTAAAGGGTTGTCCTCCTCTCTTCCTAAATTCCTTGATGTCGTTAATGAACGACTAGGTTTTTTGTTTTGGAAAAAGTACGGGAAAATGAAATGTTTTATAACGTCACACAAGTAACGAAGTATTTCAAACGTTGCGGTTTGAAAAAAAAAAACCCACGGGAAAATGATACGCGGAAAACAAGTAACGTTGCATTTCAAACATTGCGGTTTGAAAAAATACGGGAAAATGAAATGTTTTTATAACGTCATCCACGCGGAAAACAAGTAAGTGATATTTCAAACGTTGTGGTTTGTGCTATTTATGAAAAGAAGATTATAATTAAGAAATTACATTTTTAAAATATGTTTTTGTCAATGTCCGATAATTATTTTAGAAAAATGTTTAATCGTTATACAATTATTTAAAAAAAAAATCAATGTCCGATAATTAGTTTAGAAAATGTTTAATCGTTATACACTGATTTAAAACTCTTTTTTTAAATATTATATATTTATATATATAAAAAGGGTCGTTAAAATACGATGAATGGTTTCACAAAGAAATTCAACAATCGTTCTTGTCAGGTTGGAGGAGTCTGGATGTTGCAGCACAGAGGTGTGGTGTGATGACTACCTGGTCCAACCCAAGGTCTGCCTTTCCAATGTCCTATGTTACTGTTCCTCCTTATTTTGTGTGTTCAGTGAGTTAAGGTAGGAGATGATTGTTCTTTTTTTTATATATATATTGGTGGAATTGTTGACCATCACTTTCTAAACCTTCATTTCATATAGTTTTATTATCTTTTCTTATTGTCTGTACACCCTGATTACCCAAGCTAGTCATGATTTTTTTTTTGCAAAACAATTAATACTGCATGTAATTTATTTAAGCTTACAGTATGCCCTACAGTAAGGGGGGATAACTCTGTATCTGAAGGGATAACTCTGTAGTAGGGGACATAACTCTTTATGTGAGGAATAAGTTATAACTCTGTATGTGCAAGGATAATATTAAAGTAGGGGGTAGAACTCTTTATGTGGAGGTTTACCACTGCAGTAGGGGAGATAACTATTTATGTAGGGATAACACTGCAGTAGGGGACATAACCCTGTGTGTGGAGGTTTAACACTCCAGTAAGGGACATAACTATTTATGTGGCATAACACTGGAGTAGGGGACATAATCATGTCTGTGGAGGAATAACACTGTAGTAGGGGACATAACTCTTTATGTAGAGGATAAAGGGGGTCATCACCATGTAATTGGACATATACCTGTGCAGAAAACATATCCACCGCGTACCTAGTCGTAGAATTTTCAAAAATCATATCCATCGTACCTAATGGTGGATCGTCTGAAATTAGATCCACCGTAAATTCGATTTACAGTAAGTCGAGGTTGTCTGTCGGGTATTGCATTCACCGTACATCGCGGTGGATATTCGGATATTAGATTCATGTTCGTCATGAAAAGTTAGATATCAAAGTTTTGTAATTATGATATTTGTATATTTTTCAGATCAGGTGAAACTGCCATCGGGAAATGACAGATTTAGATTAAATTTGCACATAGACAATTTTTGAATACGATACTATAGAATATTAAATAGTCTAATAGACTGACTTTTTTCAATGGCAACAATTACTAATCTATTTGTTATTCGATTTTGGGTGCCTACCTTTTATTTTCAAAACATTTTCAGTTATATCATAGGAGTTAGTTTCATCAATGAAGTTAATTTGAGAACCCTATTTACCGAAAGCAACTGGCACTGTTTTTCATACATATATGAAACTGTATGCAGTGCACATCGCCATAGCATAAATAGAGCTATTAAAATATTAGTCATACAAGAGTTACTCGACGAGTTAAGCAGGAATTGTTTACCCATCCCGTGCATTCGAGCTCAACTTCGATGTTATGTGAGATTCGTGTTGCTCAATCTTTATTTATCTGGATCTATATTTGTATTTTTATCTTTTTTTATTTGGTCAATGTATTA
This sequence comes from Gigantidas platifrons, assembly GCA_002080005.1. NCBI lineage: Eukaryota > Metazoa > Mollusca > Bivalvia > Mytilida > Modiolidae > Gigantidas > Gigantidas platifrons. Next base: position 288,301 of record MJUT01038139.1, read on the forward strand.
TCTGTCCGTCCCTCTTATAACGCCTTTGGCATCATCATACTTTTCTATTAATATTACAAAGATTGTATAGGTACAACAAGTGGTTGTCAATTCAACTACCTGACTATCAGTTCTACTGAGATCCCTTTATATTTGTGAGTTAACATGTCAAAGGATAACATAGTTAATGTGTTCGTCATTCGTATGGAATTTCGTGGGTTCGAGCCCCGGTCGGGTAAAAACAAAAGTAAACTGTTATTTCATGTATTTCCACTAATCGTGCATCATTAAGAAACAAGACAAATACAGATTGGCTAATGGATACCGTGTGCGTGTAGACGTCTACATGTGGACTATTGTTGCAATATACAAGTCCAGATCGCCATGTTGGTCTAGTTTTGAGCTGGCATTGTCTTCATCTTATAAAAAAAGTAACTTGTTCTTTGCTCGGGATTCAATACTAATATCTGCCAACCCATGTTAAAACTCAAATAACATTCTGGCTTCCGCGATTTATTTCTTAAACATCGTCTACTTTTACAGTCATTGGTTAACTATGGCATGTATCTTATTCAAGGGTATAATTCTGTAGTTGAAGAATATTAATCAGAATACTCGTAGCGTTTTGTCAGTGTGTTCGTATTTCTTACATACGCATGCGTATTCTGTACCAGCATGGTTGCTACGAAACAAAGACTATATTGTGAAGGAGTGAATGACCGGAACTATTATGAAATAAACACCTTTTTTCAAGGAATCGTGGATCACGATCTTAGGATTGTTGAACTGAGGTCACTCGGATTATTAACCTTATTTGGTGTGACCTCTAATGACCCCTAATGACCTCTAATGACCCCTAACGACCTCTAATGATCACGTTTATTAGATGGGTTTATTATTGAAAATTACAGTTCCTCAATAATGCAAGAATAATAAAAGATAACAAAATAAAAAAACAACAGTGATTTAGACGAGCTTTGAAGGGAAGTAACTCGTCTTTAAAAGCATTTTGAAAAATGCCGATGTGATGTACAAATGGCAGGCATTCGCATGTTAATATGAAACGCGTATACCACATTGCGGCGTAGGAGAAAGATTGGGTTTGTGAGTTTTACAGATGTAGATGTGAATAGAAAATATAAAAAATGATGATTAAATTAACTTGACGTTGATTGTGCGTGTTCGGTTTTTTTTTTAATGCAATGCATTCACAGTCTGCATTTCATAAAATGTAAAACAAAAATAGCATATTGCTAGAGGAGTTCCGAAAATCGTAGAAAGAGGCAAAATAGATACCTCTTAGCACATATTCACATGACAGCGCCTTTTCCTGGATTAGTACAGACACTTCAATAAAAAGTGGCGGGATAAATACGAGACGTGCTCTTAAATGGTAAAGTCGATCGGTTCGTTTCTCCAGGAACACTTGCCTCATCACGAAATCGGATTACTATTATACTGCTTTAAAAAGGTGAATCAATCTTTTGAGGACAAAACAGAAAGTACGGACAGGTGCATATAGCTTTATACAATCGCAGTATGTTGTACAGGTAAATAACATTAGATCTTGTCAATCAAGGAATAGATAAGGAGGTCATTATATTCTTATCGTCCACAAGCTGTGTGCTCTTACAATCTGCCATGGTGTGTAATATCAAAGTGAATGCTGTTGTATTTGGTAAGTTAATTAATGATTGTCATTATGTTTACAGTCAAATCTCGATGTGGAGAAATCGAACGGACCGGAGATTTCACTTCGGTTTGATTTGGTTTGGCTTATGGTGTTTAACGCCCTTTTCAACAATATTTCAGTGGTGATCAGTTTTATTGGTGGAATACCACCGACCTGCCAAATGTCACTGCCAAACTTTATCACATAAACTTGTATCGGATAAACTTCGCCATGCGCGGGATTCGAACTCACAACGTTAGTTGTGATAGGAACTAGTTACATAGGTAGTTATAAATCTAACTACCATACGATGATGACCACGACGTCTCTTAACATTAAATTGAATAACAAACATACGCGTACAAGGGAGACAACTGTATCGTCATCGATTACACCTTTCTCTAATGTCCTCATTTGTAACATGTCGAAATGATTAGGAAAACTTTTAACAGATAAATAAATTCATTGGAAGTGTAAATCAAAGCTTAAATGAAAATTGAAAGTAATTTAATGTTGTCGTTTTCTGTCACGTTACATCCAACATGTTGTATTGAAAGCAAATAGGCAGTTTGTTTAACTAGTTTATTCCCGCCACATTTTTTTTTATTAAACTGCCGGTGTCATAGAGATTAACCCCCCTGAAAATTTAATATATAGTATTTATTCCGCATAGTAAACCTTCCTACCTACTATCAAGTTTTTCAAATACTGTAAAATGGCTCCGTACATTTGTTTTAATGCAAAGCATGTACTTATTTACCTTTTAAACATAACCAGATATAGTTAATGGTATATAACAATTAAAATTAACACGATTAAGGTGCTAAATTCCAAATCAATAGTAATTATCCGGATTAAGGGGGAACATTTAGTATATAGCAAAATATCCGGGGGCGGATGATGATCGGCTATAATATGGATGAGGGAATCTTTGCTATACAGTAAATTTTCCCCCGGGGGAATATTTACTGTATAGTAAATTATCCGGGAGGTAAGGTTTACTATATAGTAAACATTCCGGGGGAAGGTTTGCTATGCGGAAGGTTTACAATACGACATATAGCAAACCTTCCCCTCGGAATATTTGCTATATAGTAAACCTCCACCCCGGATACTTTACTATATAGTAAATATTCCCCGGGGGGAAAT
>MJUT01038139.1:291158-308797 GCA_002080005.1 Gigantidas platifrons
CTATATAGTAAATATTCCCCGGGGGGAAATTTACTATATAGCAAACATTCCCCCATCCATAGGCAATCATCCCCCTGGATATTTTGCTATATAGTAAATGTTCCCTTTTAATCCGGATAATTACTATTGATTCGGAATATAGCACCTTAATCGTGTTAATTTTAATTGTTACAATGTATATAGCATTAATTATATCCGGTTATGATTAAAAGGTAAAAACAAAATGTACGGAGCCATTTTGCAGCATTTGAGTAGGTAGGAAGGTTTACTATGCGGAATAAATACTATATAGTAAACGTTCCCCCATGGGGGAAGGTTTACTATATAGTAAATCTTCCGGGGGGTTAATCTACTATGGGGGAAGGTTTACTGTATGACACCGGTACTAAATCAGGAAATTGAGCCGCCATGTTTGTTTTTGTTTTATGTTTTATTTTAAACAGGAATATTGTTTCCAGTACTGTTTTCTAATGGACTGGCTAGTGAATGCCAAGGCGGGTGGATTCAAAATGGTACATCGTGTTACTATTTTAGTAATATGTTAAAGGACTGGGTGTCAGCATCGGTAGGTAAAAGTAAATCACAATGATTGTCTGATGTGTATATTTGACCCACTTGATTTAGCTTTATCTTCCGAGATGAGCTTCGATTAAAGGATAGTTATGGTATTTAACGCCACTTTCAACAATATTTCAGTTACAGTAAAAACCTGTCTAAGCCGAACCTCTTTTGGAACTGAAGAATGTGTTCAGTTTAGCCATGTGTTTGATTTACACAGGTTCATATTGCATAGCGATTTAGTAGATGGGACTGTAAAGTCTGTCTGTTTTATGCAGGTTTTTGGTTTACTCAGGGTTCGGTTTAGACAGGTTAGCTTTATTGGTGGAGGAAATCGGAATACCCGGAGAAAACCACAGACTACCATACGATCATGACCACGACGGTCCCTGCTTGCTTTGGCTGTAGATTTGGAAACAAATTTTGTTCTATATATGTAATATTCTTCTACGCTTAGATTAGATTTTAAAGTTTGGTTTCTTTTTGGGCGAGGGGTGCGAAAATTAATTAAGATTAAGGAATATACATCTTGTGCAATACTTACTATTGCTTCCTTTAAAGTTTATTAACAGTTATGCCATTGCGTCAAATTACGAAGCTATACAATTTGTTTTTCGTACCAACAGGCGTCTTGTAGAGCACATGTTGCAGAACTGGTTATCATAGAAACACAAGAGGAGAATAATTTTATTGAAGCTCAAGTAAAAAGAATCAAAGGCACGTAAGCGTAAACAACACCTTGCAGGGACCATAAATCCCTATTTGTTTCTGTGTAACTGTTCAATTGCCTCTGAATAAGCATACTTTAGTAATTGTTGTAAATAAGCACGATTTTGATTTGGTTTATTGTGCTTAACGCAATATATCGGCTATATCGTGGCGACCACTTTTAATGGTGGACGAAGCCGGGCTATCCGGAGAAAACCCCAACCATGGGCAAGCAACTGGTAAGCTTTATCACTTGCGGCTGCGAGTCGAGTGCACCTTTTTTGTAATTTGCAAAGCCAGGCGCGAACCCACGCCGTATTGGTGATATGCTTGTATGATTTGTTACATAATCCTAACCTAACTCATTGAGCCACCTGGGCACAACTTTAAACCAGAATAGTTAATACCAACATTTAAATGTGACGCTTAATGAAATCACTGCAATCAAGTTCATTCTCCGGTGTTATAAACATATATGTTTCTGCTTACTTTGCAGTATCAACAGGCGATGACTGACACAAATTACTCAATATACACAAATGTAATTTACGTCCTCTGTTTTTATTGTGATTTCTCAAAGTAAGCTAAATTCACGATGTTGTTGATTAGAGATTGTAATAAATTGGGTTTAGAGTTGCTTATTTCCGTTTCAAAATGATAACAGTTATATGTTGGTGCTTACTTTCATTGCTGGTGGAGAAAAAAACATTCACCTTTCGTGGCAAAAGTTCTCAGGGTGTATCGAGAACACTTCGTGTCTATAACGGGATAAATCATTGGAATTATTCTACTGATAAACTTATGTTTATTGTCAAACACACATTCTCACACCTCTACTTTTTGTGAAAGTATCGATTAACGCCCCACAACCCAGATTCGAGTTTATATGCATCGAACTATCAATATCTCATAGCTGCCTTAATTATTGGACGATATTATACACTGTTACACCGCATGGCATGCTGATATGATGAAAAACAAAACATTCCACACTTTCGGAACTCTTCTAACATCCATTCGGAAAAATCGTAGAAACAGAGGTAAACTCGATACCCTAACACATATACACAAGTGGAGGAATTTAACTAATTTTATGATCACAACCCTCCCCTCTTAGTGAAATGATGAGGGATGTAAGTGTTTTCAACATCTGAGTAATTTGTTTTTGGTGCTTAACGCCACTTTCAACAGTAGTTCAGTTATATCGTAGCTGTCAGTTTTATTAGTGGAGGAAACCGGAGATTCCGAAAAAAACAACAGACATGTCGCAAGTCACCGAGAAACTTTATCACATAATGTTGTATCGAGTACACCCCGCAACGAGCAGGTCTCGAACTCACAACTTTTGTGGTGATATGCATCGATTGCATAGGTAGTTATAAATCCAACTTCCATACGATCACGGCCACGACGGCACTAACTAGTTGTATGGGCCCATCCCTCCCCTCTCAGAGGAATGTAAGCATTTTTCACATGTAAGTAAAATTCCAGCCTTCTTATATAACTCGGTAAGCAGATATTTAATACAATCATTATTATTTCAGGTGATTTCTGGTTGGATGGCACAGATGAAATCAATGAAGATCAATGGGAGTGGGCATCCATCGCAGAACCATTTGGATATTCCAACTGGAATCCGGGAGAACCAAATGATTCCGAACATAACGAGGATTGTCTGATGACGTGGGATAGATACACCAATGGGGGATGGAATGATGTTCCTTGTGACCGCCATTACAAATACATTTGCGAACGAAAGTAAGATATAATCAAGATAGTCCTGGAAATTGTACAGGCGGTGATTTCCTTCTATTTTCCGTTCGTTAGCAAACTAATGATTGATTGGTTATTGCCCAATGTCCAGCAAGCAGAATTTCAGCAATATTCAGGACGAGAAGAAGCTCAACAATATATCAGAAACATACCGAAAAAAGGGATCGATTGTGTTCGATATATCGAGATCGACTGTGTATACACGCTCGACTTAAAGATTATTTTTAGTCGACTGTGTATATACGCTCGAATTTAGGAGAGTTGACAGTGTATACACCTTCATCACTATGTGTTCTATATAACGAGATCGGCTGTGTATACATCTCCACATAATGTGTTCTATATAACGAGATCGACTGTGTATACACCTTCACACAATCTGTTCGATATATTGAGATCGACTGTGTATACAATTTCACACAATGTATTCGATATAACTAGATTGACTGTGTATACACCTCCACACAATGTGTTCGATATATCGAGATCGACTGTGCATACACATTTACACAATGTGTTCGATATAACTAGATCGACTGTGCATGCATCTTCACACGATGTGTTCGATATAACTAGATCGGCTGTGTATACACCTTCACACAATATGTTCGATATAACTAGATCGACTGTGTATACACCTTCACACAATGTGTTCGATATAACGAGATCGACTGTGTATACACCTTCACACAATGTGTTCGATATAACGTGATCGACTATGTATACACCGTCATACAATGTGTTCGATATAACTAGATCGACTGTGTATACACCTTCACACAATGTCTTCGATATATCTAAATCGATTGTGTATACACCTTCACACAATGTCTTCGATATTACTAGATCGACTGTGTATACACCTTCACACAATGTGCTCGATATATCGCGATCGACTGTGTACACACCTTCACACAGTGTGTTCGATAAACCGAGATCGACTGTTTGTATAGACCTTCACACAATGTGTTCGATATACCAAGATCGACCGTGCTCACACGCTCCACTTAACTAAGACTTTCATTATCGATAATACAATGTATATTCAATGTTCATATTTGTTCATATATCTGTATATGGATCATTTTGTTTTTCAGCATAGAAGATTTTGCAATCGGGAAATAATTACGAAATTTAGAAAAATAAAGAAACGTTTGCAAGTCTGGTTATGCACAAAAATGTATATTACATGTATGATATGTAGAAAATGGGAATTATTGCTGAGTTCCCCAATGTGAGATCTGTAATGGTAAGAATACTTCCAACGGATCGGTGGAATATTGTGTTTAACGCCACTTTCAACAATATTTTCGATATATCGTGGCGGTCAGTTTTATTGGTGTCGGAAACCGGAGGACCCAGAAAAACAACCGATCCACCGCAAGTCACTGACAAACTGTATCACATAATGTTGTATAGAGTGCACCTCGCAATGAGCAGGATTCGAACTCACAATATTAGTGGTCATAGGCGCTGATTGCATACCATACAATCACAGCCAACACGGTACCTTACACCTTAATACGAATGGACTGACACAATAAGTTAAGTTAATAACATCATGGTTAAGATTTAGTGCAGAAGGAGAATACAAACTTCCTAAAAACACCCCTTTTCGTGGGTAATCTATTTCCGTATATGTCTTGTCTCGCCTAATTATATAACGGACCATGTTGCTTAAACACAGATAGAATAAAACTCATTTATTCATTAATTGAAGTTAAGACAAATTTACATAATTGTGAAACAAATTGTCATACATGCATCAAATGATTCGTAAAGAAAATACAACAAAAACATACATAAATACTGTATTACAAAAATGTCCCACAAAGATGGGGGGAACATATATAGACCAAAGTATTGTAAATCAATACCTCCATCCTAACCTGTGATATCAAGAAAAGAAAGAAAAAACAAACAAACACAAAACAACAAAATACTAGATTAAAGTTAACATCATATAAATTCAACTAGACCATATATTCTGTTATAATATAAATGTTTCTGCTAGAAGTAATAATTTTTTAACAACAGTTCCTCACAACATTGTTCATTAATAAGACAAAGTCAAGATCATTTCCACATACATGTAATATTACATGATCTGGTCGTGAATATTGAATTCTAAGACCAATCTGGGATGTATGTTGGTCGGGTAATATGACATTTCGACATAGTGAATACCAATAGAAATTAATGACTAACATTGTATATACTTGTTAAACAAGAAATGTTTTGACTGTTCCTTTCACATAAGCTCTACATATAGGACATTTCCTCATTGCCGGGGCACAGTCAGAACAACAAACAAGATGGTCGCATGGGAGGAAGGCAACGGTTGCGTCAAAATCCAGACATATCTTACATAAGCGTTGGTCTTTCAGTTGTCTGTTCTCCTCTACAAGTTGTTCGGTGTCTGAAATGTGATATGTAAACGTGAGGGATATATTCATATGAATTGACTAGATTATTACTGAAAATTGGATAATGGAAAAAAATAGTAATAAAAGGGACCGTCGTGGTCGTGATCGTATGGTAGTTGGATGTTACAACTATCTATGCAACCAGTGCCTACCGCCACTAATGTTGTGAGTTCGAATATCGCTCATGGCGGCGAGGGGTAAAACATTATGTGATAAAGTTGGTCAGTGACTTGCGGTAGGACGGTGGTTTTCTCCAGTACTCCGTTTCCTCCACCAATGAAAGTGGCGTTAGACACCATATCACCAAGCCAACCTACTGTTGAAAATTATATAATGAGAAAACAGTTGTTCCTGTTCCCGGCGTCGTACAATGTACTTTCTAATTTTTATATTTTTTTTGATGAGCAGCTTTTTCTTCTGAGTTGTGGGAACTGTGTGTATTTTCCTCACAAAACCCTATGGATCTGAAAGCGCGTCGTCCAACCGTTGTGTAATGGTTAAGGTGCTCCACCGCGAGTGCGAGAGATCGTGTGTTGTAAAATTGTTATATATTTTGAGCAAAGATTGATCGGTCAGGAATCAAAATAATGTGTCTCGATGTGGAGAGTAATGTATATCTGCACACTGTGTTTCTGTATGCTGTGCGTGTTGTTCTAGATCAAAGCGGGAATCATTATCATCATACCGTCCACTGTTACTTGGTCTCGCTGAAACACTGCTTATTTGGGGTTAAGCAACAATCAATCATTCACTCCCATTTCGACGTTAGTACTTTTGCACCCGTCTTTCATGTTTTAAAAATGTATCCTGTACACATCACCACACAAGGAGAATTCCCAAATATTAAGGTATTCTAGCTACCAGATATCACTATGGCTGGGTTGATACCTCTGCTGGTATACTATCTCCAGAGGGTATCATCATCCCAGTAGTCAATGTTTCGGCACTGATATGACTTTTTAAATATATGTATTATTAAACATTTTCCTCAGGTATATGTAACCATAGCAGATTCTGACTATCGTGTTCAAGTCTTTTGATTATTTGCTACCAAGGACGTTTGTTTTTGTTTCTTTGTTACCAAGGACGTTTGTTTTTTGTTTATTTGTTACCAAGGACGTTGTTTTTGTTTATTTGTTACCAAGGACGTTTGTTTTTCTTTATTTGTTACCAAGGACGTTTGTTTTTGTTTCTTTGTTTGTTGTTTTTGTTTATGATTTTCCAATCTTTTAATTTTGAGTGTACCTGTAGTTGTTTTTCCCCAGAAAATAGATATATGGTTTATACATGTCATTTCATATTCAAATAAACACGTATATATTTACGTTAGTGCGCATGACGCGTTTGTGGAATACCTTCATCATGAACGCTCATAGTCAAAGTATCGGGGAAGAGGGGGAATACCTTCATCATGAACATTCATAGTCAAAGGATCGGGGGGAGAGGGGACACACCTTCATCATGAACGTTCATAGTCAAAGGATCGGCGGAGAGGGGACACACCTTCATCATGAACGTTCATAGTCAAAGGATCGGCGGAGAGGGGACACACCTTCATCATGAACGCTCATAGTCAAAGGATCGGCGGAGAGGGGACACACCTTCATCATGAACGCTCATAGTCAAAGGATCGCCGGAGAGGGGGCACACCTTCATCATAAACGCTCATAGTCAAAGGATCGGCGGAGAGGGGACACACCTTCATCATGAACGCTCATAGTCAAATGATCGGGGGAGAGGGGACACACCTTCATCATGAACGCTCATAGTCAAAGGATCGGGGGAGAGGGGACACATCTTCATCATGAACGCTCATAGTCAAAGGATCGGGGGAGAGGGGACACACCTTCACCATGAACGCTCATAGTCAAAGGATCGGGGGAGAGGGGACACACCTTCATCATGAACGCTCATAGTCAAAGGATCGGGGGAGAGGGGACACACCTTCATCATGAATGCTCATAGTCAAAGGATCGGGGGAGAGGAGACACACCTTCATCATGAACTCTCATAGTCAAAGTATGGGGGGAGAGGGGGCACACCTTCATCATGAACGCTCATGGTCAAAGGATCGGGGGAGAGGGGACACACCTTCATCATGAACGCTCATAGTCAAAGGATTGGGGGAGAGGGGACACACCTTCATCATGAACGCTCATAGTCAATGTATCGGGGGAGAGGGGGCACACCTTCATCATGAACGCTCATAGTCAAAGGATCGGGGAAGAGGGGGCACAAGGCAATCAAATTGTCAATGAAATAGTATTAAGCACATTGTGTAATGTCACTTAGACCAAATACCTACCATCTAAGTGTGAATAGTTCAGGTCTGCTGAATTGTCGACAGTTCCAGAGTCTGCTCCATTTGGTACAATGTTGTCGGATCTATTCTCGTGTGTTGCTGGAGATGATGCTGTATTTACTTCTGATCTGGTTTCATCACCATCATTAGCTAACAGAATATTCATTATGTCAGATGCTGATATTTTCTTGCTGTCTGTTGAATAATATATAGAATTAGAAGTCATAGGTAGAAGATAGATAGGAAATACTGTGAACAAGAGAAAAAATACGAAACGACAAAAAAGATCTATAAAATACTACACAAAAAACTATGGATTGAGTAACGCGAATCCCACTGAAAACAAAGTGCTGAAATGATGCATGATGCTTAAATTCCACGAGTAATAAAAATAATAAAGAAATCTTTTTTTTTTTAAATAATAGTATTTGAAAGAAATTGTATTCTGAAACAAAGCACGAAATGTGATACTCAACGAAATATAGAATTCTATCATTTTTACCAAAGTTAAAAACAAGAATTGTTTAGCCCACGAACCAAATAAGTTTCCCCAAACCACGAAAATTGGCATCAGCGAAAATAAGTACTTTCACAGTATAGATCACTTGGGTCGAAGATGTTCATTAATGGATGTCTCGATTGTCAAGGAAAATGGAATCATTATAATGGTTATTTAAAGGGGCATCATCTGCTAAATCGTAAATGTTTGTTACCCATAAAAACTATCAGATATGATTGATTCCTTAATAAAGCGTGTTTCTGTAACTTATAAATGTTATGAAATGTACCCGCATCGGGGAAAAATCCTGCAACTACTCGTGTTTTGAGATCGATTAAGAAATGGATGTCATCTTATTAATTATCGACATTGTTTACGGAGTTTGTCGAATCGTCATTAACAAAGCACTTATTTCTTATTTTTTGTGAATCTACTTTTAGTCGGTGTTAATTACGGACAAAGAACCATGCAAGTTGGCAGTTAATAAGCGACAAAATACAAATTATTCGTCTTTACCTGTCACTAGTAAGGTCAATTGCATACGGAAAAAGCGAGGTCAAATTATTTGCTTGCAAGCAAATAAGTAATCGATGGTAATTTTCGTTCTCAAAAGGCGGAAAGTGGTTCGATAAGCTGTTTAATGTGAAATATTTACCTTTATTTCATCATTTTAAAGCTATTTACCTATTTTCAAAACATATATTTTTTTTGCCAAAATCGTAGCTAATGCCCCTTTAAGTTAGGTTTATGGTGCTTAATGCTACTTTCAACAAACGGAATCGGAGTATCCGGAGAAAACCACCGACCTGTCGCAAGTCACTGACAAACTTTATCACATAATGTTGTATCGAGTACACCTCGCCATGAACCAGGTTCGAACTCACAACGTCAGTGGTGATAGGCAATTCTTCCATAGGTAGTTGTAAATCTAACTACCATCATGACATGCGATCACGACCAAGACGGTTCGATATAAAGTGGTTCGACTGGATGTTCTATAATAACTGGCAAGCAAATTCTTAAAATATGAATCATAAGTATATTAAATACATACTGCATTGTGAGGATGTAATTTTCTGGATAGCGTTAAGGACTTGCTCGTTGGAATAACCCATCTCTAATACACTTCTGGCTGCAACAGTGTCCAGATGATTGTTACTATATCCCTGATATGCAAAGGAAGTGTCGACATTTTGCGGTGATGTCTGTTGTTGAGGTAATGTATTTTGACCACACCTTTGACTGTTTTCTTCATTCTAAAATTAAAAACGTTACATGTTTACATGTTATTCAGAGTCCAATTCTAGTATACAGTCAAACTTCGTTAGCTCGATGTCGGATGGCTCAAATACTATGGATCGTTCGGACTGGTTTTTAGTTCTGTGAATTTAGCTGTTAATTCCTTGTCAAACACACCCCGATTTCCTGTAGTTTGAGTAAATAGATATTAGAGAAAATCGAAGGTGCAACCAGGAATGAACTGTCCAGAGAGACAGGCACATTGGGCACTGTAATGTACATGTAATTGTTTTGTTAATTGTAAATGGAATCCTCTTTGCGTATTGATCAATGCATGTTCTCACAAGATTGTACACAACCTGGATAATAATAAAATTATTAAACATGTCTCCATCATGATCGCCAAGCACAACAGGCACAAGACACAGACAATGTGACGGTCGTCGTGGTCATCGTGGCCGTGATCGATGTTGTGAGTTCGAATCTTCATGTGATAAAAGTTTGTCAGTGACTTGCGACATGTCGGTAGCTTTTTCCGGGTCCTCTGGTTTCCTCAAATAAAACTGACCGCCACGATATAATTGAAATATTGTTGAAAGTGGCGCTTAACACCATCAAACAAACAGAAAATGTGATAGCTATTAATATAGAACACTCACCAATCGGTCTTCTTTGTCCTGCACAGCTTTTACAAATCTGTCTCCTTTGTTTTCCCTCAAATATATACATTTTGGAAAGAATCTAGCGTGCTCAACCCACGGATCATCTCCTACTTCCCAGTTCCGAAGCCCTCCACCACAGAAGAAGCATCTGGTATAATCTTGGTAACCAGCATACAGGAAACCAGCTTTTGCTATGTCACGTGGTGTTTGGTCTAGATAAGATGGCCATCCTTGGAAGGAACTTATTCTCACCCGTAGAGGTGCATAATTTGGGAATTTCGGTTTTTCGATGTTAACACCACTAGTAGAAAACTCGGCTCCAGTATTGCGTTTCAAACTCGGAGATTGGCTACTATATCCCGAAAACATGGTTGAATCAGCATTCGGAGCTGAATCGTTAGTGGTAGATGGGTTACGCATAGCTGAATCATTAGTGGTAGATGGGGAACGCATGGCTGAATCAACATTCGATTCAGAATCGTTATTACTTGGTGTACAATATGTTGATTTAAGTTCAGAAACAGAAACGTCTCTGTTTACATCATTGCTACAATTTAAACCGATCACATGAGAACACGATGGCGAGAGCATTCTATGAATTTCGACAGGATTTTCTCTAGAGGTCCAATTTTTGTAGGAAACGCCACATGCGTAACAACGCACCTCATCGGTACTACCAGTAAAATAAAAACCCGCATTTGATAAAGAACTGGCAAATAAATTCACATGACTGGGAAAGTTTCGAAACGACGAAAACCTCAGTAAATCATTAGACATTAATTCATCTTGAGGCATTTCATTACCAGACATTAAACTTTCAAAATAAGAGTTCAACGTGACAGGAAAAACATTTAGGAATTGTTTCGTAGGCCGTTGTAAGGTAAGTAAGTAATCTAGCCATTCTAACTTATCTTTAGATTTAGTATATTTTGCTATCTGTGTATGTTTAATCCAGTCTTGATCATGAAGTTGTGATATTGGTATAGTTCTTCCGTCCATTCTTGGTTTCACTTTATTCAGTAATTGTTTTATTTCTTGAATATTCGCAATATATTTCTGCTTGCATACTGTGGCTAATATTGTACACGTGGGATTGTGATCAGTTGACACATATTTTACATCACCGGTGCGTTTAGCTAAAGTCGTCTCCCTTACTTGTTCTTGTTTCGCTATCTCCCTTTTCAGTTGTAGTCTTAATAACTTTATTACAACACAATCGTTGCTAAGCAACCAAGACATGTCCATATGTGTTGTACTTGTTGTCCTATTTAATATCTTAAAGGTCATCACAGTATAACAACATATTATAATGTCAATGTCGTGAATGTCCGAAAATGGAGGATTCTCTGTTGACAATGACATGCTGTCTCAATTGTACTCATTCTTTGATTGGGAACTGAAATAGACAATTGTAAGATGTAATTCTAAAAAGAATATATTCAGCTATGAAATCAGTAAATCTTCCATTGCTATAGGGTCCGTCGTGGTCGTGATCGTATGGTAGCTGGATATACAACTACCTGTGCAATCAGTGCCTGTCACCACTAACACTGTGAGTTAGAATCCCGCTCAGGCGAGATGTACTCGATATAACATTATGTAATAAAGTTTGTAAGTGACTTGCGTCAGGTCGATGGATTTCTCTGGGTACCCTGGTTTTCTCCACCAGTTAAAACTGACCGCCACGATATAACTGGAATATTGTAGAAAATGGCGGTAAACATTAAAACCCTAACTCTAACCCATTGATATATTATAAACCAACAATAAGAGACCGCCTATTAATCATTTAGGATAGGGTTATGTTTTTTTCTCTCCAATCAGAATTTTGTTTTTCCCACAACGTTAAAATCATATTTGCTTGAACATGAAAATTCGGTAATTTTTATCAAACATTTACCATACACTTTCGCTGAAAACTGCAGTTTGATTATTTATTATTTGCATTTTTCAAGGCAATTTATTTTCATAGCCCTTCCCTAAGGTTAAATGGTCATTCTTTAAGAAAAGTATACAAAAAGCAGAAAATTACTACTTGATTATCGAAGATTGCCGAGTTTTCCCGATCTTAGCTTCGGAGACCAACACTATCCATTATGGAAAGGTATTTATCGATTGATCAAATCACTCAACTATTGGTTTGAATGTTTCCGGTTCATTGTCTTTTCAAATTAAATGCATGTATTGAGAATAAGCTAAACCGTGCGTGTTAAGGGTCTACTTACTACACATGTATGTTCATCATTCCTCCGGCTTCCGGTGACCTAAATTTGTTTCTTGTTACACACATCTGAAACAATAGTCACTTATAATCATGGAAGAACTGGAGTTTTCTGATAAAACTAGCGACCATTGTCTGAATAACATTCAATAGGTATAGGTTATTCAATACCTGGTCGTAGTATATGAAAAACAATGCCTCGATTTGATTTAGATTTTTGGTGTTTTAACGCCACTTTCAACAATATTTTAGCTATATCATGACGACCAGTTTTAGAGGTGGAGGAAGCCGGAGTACCCGGAGAGAACCACCGACCATGATCAAGCAACTGGTAAACTTTATCACTTGCAGCTGCGAGTCGAGTGCACCCTTTTTGTAATCTACAAAGCCAGCCGGACGCGAACCCACGCCGTATTGGTGATAGGTTTTTATTAGATCCAACGACCTAACTCATTGATCCACCCTTAAAAAGAAAGAAACAATTGACCAACAATATATTTATTGTATAAATGTATATTGAAAGGGAACTTGTACAATGTATTTTTGCGCTAAAATGTAAACAATGACATGATGACGGGGGCGGGAACATTTGAACATGTTTTGCAGTAGTCATCATCAGTTATCGTTCTCCGATAATCCGTCAAATTATCCAAGTTGACTCGTTTTTAGATACACAAAACAAAATGTAATATTCATTCTCTGTGGAAAACAGTGTTCGACGTTAAGCGGTAGTCCGAAGCCCGTGTCTAGTAAAAATTATATCGGTCTAGTTGTATGGTGTTGCTGGTGGCCCGATTGGTCTAGTGAAGTGTAGATAAGTACCTTTTCTGAAGGACTCGACGAAAATTTTGAATCGTTAATGTGATAATTTTCTTTTATTTTCGTGCAAAAATAGTCGCCGACTTGTTTACTCATAAAAATGACCTTAACCTAATAACTGGTACCTTCAAATATAGCGATTCGTGAGTACTTAGGCATTTTCATTTCGGCAACCAGTCGTAAGATGCATCTAAATCCCATCGCATTTCGACAGGCAATAAAGTATGAGTCGTCGTGTTGCAAAGGTATTTGTTGATCGTTAAATGTTCCAACTTGAAAATAATCTTTATTAAGATATAATTTTAACTTTTTATGAGTAAAAATAAAGAAAATCAATATTTTTTACCACTTTCCCCAGTATGAATTGTTAGGATAGTGCTCTGTCATTATGACTTCTGTTGGTTTTTAGTTGTTTATGGTTTCGATAAATCAACATGGACATGAAGTGGCAGACGGTGCTATTCCGCAGAAGAAGTTGAAAAAATCCTCTAGAACACCAGAGGAGGTGTCACAGATAAAAAAAAAACAATATGAACAGAAAAGATCGCGATCTTTTAAGCTCCAATGGACCACCGATCGCCCTTGGCTACGCTACGACGAAATTCTTCTCTTCGTAGTTTCCTCCACCCGCACGTGCCACACGGTAAACTTTTTTTTTAGGATTTAAAACTAAAAATATATTGGAACCAATTGAATATTTTCATTTACTCTTAGTATTAAAAGGCTATTAATTTTAGGTATTAAAAAGT
The DNA here is from genome assembly GCA_002080005.1 of Gigantidas platifrons. Lineage (NCBI taxonomy): Eukaryota > Metazoa > Mollusca > Bivalvia > Mytilida > Modiolidae > Gigantidas > Gigantidas platifrons. The sequence goes on from MJUT01038139.1 coordinate 305,115, forward strand.
AAAAGATGTTTGCACAATAAAGTTATTTACAATATTTACAATCCTAAAATCAAAGAGCCATTAACTCAGATATATTTATATATATCTACACATCTTACAATATCTTAGTGCCTTAAATCTATTCCATTTAAGTATATTTTAAAGGGATTGACTTCATTAGTATAATCTGTATCAATATTATTTTATTAAGTTTGATAATAATTATCAATAAACTAATAAAAATATATTTTTAAAAGGTAAAACAAAGTTACTGTTTACTAACTTGGCATTTACTAACAGGGTCATTATAATTAAAAAGGTATTACTTTCAGGTATTAAAAAGTAAAAGATATTTGCAAAATAAAATTATTTACAAAATTTACAATCCTAAAATCAAAGAGCCATAATAAAAAATAGTCTTATCCATCATTTACATGACCATTTACACGAACATGAACAAATGATGTATTTTACATACTGCGAAAAACAGTATAAGAACAAAACTGGGGCTGGGAAGTTTATTACAGGATCTAACAACTTTAGAATAGACACCATCCACATGCATGCATAAAATTAAACAATGAAAATTTGTTTCTTCTTTTTCTGGTAAAAATATCTTCGGTCTAGTGTGCACTGATTCGGTCTAGTAACTTTAGCAAGTCACTGGCCCAGATGTCTAGTGGTTAAAAAAGTTTTTGGTGAACACTGGGAAAACACAACCATATAAACTCTAACAATTAAATGGACACGAAACTGGGGGTAAAAATCCCGTCCTATCTATAAATAAAATGTTTGATTTGATTTGATTGTTTGGTGTTTAACGCCACTTTCAGCAATATTTCAGCTATATCATGACGACCAGTTTTAGTAGTGGAAGAAGTCAGAGTACCTGGAGAGAACCACCTACCATGGGCAAACAGCTGATAAACTTTATCACTTTCGGCTGCAAGTCGAGTGCACCCTTTTTTGTAATAGAAAAACAATGTAGCTGTAATCATTATCGATTTACAACTACCTGTGCAATCAATGCCTATCACCATTAAAGTTGCAAGTTCGAATCCCGCTCATAGCAAGGTGTACTCGATACAACGTTATGTGATAAAGTTTGTCAGTGACTTGCAGCAGGTCAGTGGTTTTCTCCGATTTCTTCTACCGATATAACTGACCACCATGATATAACTGAAATATATTGTTGAAAGTGGCGTTAAACACCATAACCCCTAACCCGAATATAAAAATCCAAATAAGCGTATTGATCTAGTACAAAGGGGATCTCATCGTCAGTTCATTCAAAATTAACCCGTTCTCGCCATAATATAGCTGAAAAAGTTGTCGTTAATTTACATAGCACTCACTCACCTAACCGCTATCTCTATATATGTTGATTAAAACATTCTATCAGATTATATTTAGCATATTGTAATAAGTGGATGGTTACACCTGTCACGGCATGATGTCGGACAGCGATTAATAATCACGTGGTGTGAACACTATTTTTTAACTTTAAATGATTAATTATTATTCAAATTTACACGGTATAAGTTTAATTATTAATTACTATTTATATTCACACGGTATAAGTTTTAATTATTAATTATTATTCATATTTACACGGTATACGTTTAATTATTAATTATTATTCATATTTACACGGTATAAGTTTTAATTATAATTATGAGATGTTAATACATGTATGAAAAAGGTACATTGTCTTTAACAATGCCCACTTAACGTTAAAAAAGAGCCGTCGTGGTCGTGATCGTATGGTAGTTGGATTTACAATTAGCTGTGTATTCAGTGCCTATTACCACTAAAGTTTTGAGTTCAAATCGTACTGATGGCGACGTGTACTTGATACATGATGTGATAAATTTTGCCAATAGCTTGCGACAGGTCTGGGTTGTTCCAGCCATGAGCGGTATTCGAACTCACAACTCTAGTGGTGATGTGCACTGAATGCACAGGTTGTAAATCCAATTACCATCCGCAGTATCTCCCCAATCAAAGTTGAGCTTGTCTTCGGCATGATTTGGCTAAAAACTGCTCACTTGATTTTTCGCAGCTACCAATCAATATACATTTATTTTTTATTGGGGGGGGGTCTTTGATTTTTTGTTAGTTGTTTGATTTGTTTTGTTTTTGTTTCGTTTTGTTTTATTTTTTTATTTTGTTTCGTTTTGTTTTTTATTTTGCTGTTTTTTGTTTTTAGTTTTTTTGCTCTTAATTTAATTACGCAAAATTCATAATTTTGTCAGAATTTCATATAAAAAATATACAATTTTATTCATTTATGTATAACGTAATGGTACTAAAGAATATATTATAACTAGGATACATGCCTGAGCAAAAACCATTTTGTCTTACCTGGCTGTAACTACAAATCTGGAAATGTAGAAAAAAGAAAGTATTGTTAATAACTTTTAACAATATGTATTCGGAAATCCCATGTACTCAGTTTTATATACAAACGTGTAGATAATTTAGAAATTTTCCAAGATATCACACACAGTCAGCAGAAAATCAATGGCCGGTTCTCTGACTTCTTCTACTTTCATTTTCACATTAGTTTTCGGGAAGTCATTGGTTCCTTTGATATTAGATTTAAGTCAGTCAAACCAATCCTTATCAGAGTTATCGTTCCTTGCTATTGAGGTGAAAGCAATCAACTTGCAGGCGGGGGGGGGTATGTATTTTTTCGGACAACACGAGAGTTAGAATATCTTTTNAGGGGGGGGGGGGGTTAGAATATCTATTTTTTTTTTGTCGGGCAAAGCGCGAAATTGTTTTCCAGAATTTAACATTAGATTATATTACAAAAACTCTGAATCAGATTTTTTTTCCTCCACCAAAATCAGAATACTATTTTCAGCAACATTGGGAATAAGAATATTCTTTTAGGAAAAAACCATATCCCCCCCCCCTTTTCAAGTTAAATGGTCGTTCCCTAAGAAGAGTTTGAAGATACCAAAGGAGTAATCAGAATCCGTATATCGAAGAACAGACAACACAATGGCCAAAAGTAAAAGTACAAAAGGACAAACAACTATCTACAAAACTTACATATAAAACTAAAGATCAAATAACAGGAATCCCACTAAAAACCAGTAGAGATTGCAGTCAAACTGTACTGTTGTCAGTTATAAAAATACATTGATAACGTCTCGTCTAAAATACTGAAAATAAATAAATAAAAGTAGAAATTAAGTAGATTATACCTTGACGTAGGTAATACACTTTATTTGTATAATAAAAAAACATGTTTATTATAGTATATATTATCACATTCTACTTTCATTGTCATGATAGTTTTTTGGAAGTCACTGGTTCCATTAATATTCAATTTATTCAACACCGAGTATAATAATCCTCTAAATACTAGCATAGTCTAATCTACTTACAAAAGAAAAATAAAAGTCGATAGGATATTTTATTTGGCCATTGTATTGTCAGTTCTTCTTAGATTTATGACTTTTGAGATAGGATGTTTTATTTTGGTCATTGTATTGTCAGTTCTTCTTAGATTTATAGCTTTTTATTACCCCTGTAGTACCTTTTAAACTTTTCTTACGTATGTAAATGAAAAATTAGAAGAAAATAATCTTTGCCAGCGTAGACATCCAACTTTACTTACTTAAAAAGATAAAGTTAATTAACTGTACAAAATGTTGTATTTCAATCTAAATTCTGGGGCACCCTCAAAAAAA
>MJUT01038139.1:346780-359288 GCA_002080005.1 Gigantidas platifrons
AACGTACAAACGGAGACAACTTTTACACAAAGATACGTGATAATTCACACAGGACGATTTTGACTATTTAACACACAGATAAGTCCACCAAGCAGTCGACATAAAAAACAAATCCACTTCAACGGACATTCTTCTCTAATAAAAGCCAGATGGTATCAAAATGTAATGTCTTATTTCCTTGAGGGAGTTGAGATCTTTTTAATTCTCCACTATGTAATGATATATAGCAGGACAAATCATAAATTATATGAACAAATAAAATACGTCTGCTGCTATTTCTCATTAAAGAGACATATAAAACAGAAAACAAACCCGTACAACGTACAAGCGGAGACAACTCTTATACAACCTTATGAGACCATACAAACAACTACACAACAGCACCGTCTTTGTAGCGCTCTGCTCACTATCTCAACATTTCAATATACAAATACAAATAATAGTCAACATTATTTTAGAATATACTATCAAATATTCATAGCAGGTGAGAGCGGAGTCAATAATTGTTTGACTGCCAGCCAAACATCTACCCGATGCCAGAAGAATGAACATTCTACTTTCCACGTGAACTCCCTATAATATAGAATGTATTTTTCAATATTATAACGGAGAAAAGAATCGCCAACATGATTTTTACTACAAATTAAATATTCAACAACAACACACGGTGCATGAAAATGCCGTTGAAGTTCAAAGCTTGCACGTACAAAAAGTTCTCCAATGACCACCATTCCGTGACAGCATACATATAGGTATCTGTATCTGTATGAGTACGTCGTAGTATCCCTGCTGGGCTTTAATACAACGGGTAGAAAGAGCGCTGATTTAGTCGCACTGACAGCTTGAAGTCATCAGTTGTTTTAGACTGTACTATGTTGTCTTCTAGGTTGTTCCAATCTATAGCCGTTCTAACAAAGAAATAGTTTTTATACTGTTCTGACTTGGCTTTTGGTACTTTTACACTTTTGTTATTGCTTCGTAATTGTCTAGTTACAATATTTGTAGACATGCAGTTGTCAAACTTCTTTGGTCTAATCTGTATTTTTCCTTCGTTCCTTGTTATGAACTCAGAGGAAGGCCTTGCTGGTATCTGTACATTCAGAATGAGTTACGATTTCCGCATAGAAACTATGTTCGGTTCGTCTTTACCTCCAGTTGTTTCTAGGAGGGTCCATGTCTTATTTATGTTATTTGTGTTTGTCTATGTTACCAGTTTCTCTGGATTGTTCATTTGTATTGCCCCTTAGGTATTCGCTAACGATTATTTTCTATGGTATGATTCGCTAGGCTTATCTGATAAAAATGTAGATATATTGATTTAACGCGCTTCAGGAATTTCCTTAATCAGGTACACTCAAGGTAAAGAAATATTGGATAATGATTGTCCGGGAATTTAAAAGGATACTGAATACGCCATTCTAGAATATATTCTAATCCAGTGTTGTGGTTTTTTTTTTTTTTTCTCTCTCGTATTGTGTACCCAATGTTGCCAATTTCTCTCGATTATCCACTTGTGATTGCCCCTTCGGTATTTTCTAGCGTTTATTTCCGAAAACTTCTGCTCTTCTCGGCCTACTATCCAAAGATAATCAGAATACACTTCAAAAATGCAAGATCAGTAACATGAATAAATTGATCCAAAAGGGATTTCCATTTCCCAATTTAATAGGGGATTATTTTGCGTCATAGACTCAACCTCTGCTTTACAAAATCTCTATTGTCATTAGAATAGTTAATGGAAATTGTTTAATGTTCAAGACAGGTACCACACTTTCGGAGTACTACATCTTTCGTTATCGCATTATAAGGCGGGGTCTCCTTGCCTTCCTGGAGCGTCTGAGTTCACCCCAGTTTGTTGGTGGTTGTGGTGTTCGCCTTTGGTTTCCTATGTGCTGTGTTGTCGCCATCTTTTTGTCTTTTTTCTTTCTGCCATTGTGTTGTCTGTCCTTGTTCGATTTTCGGCTTTTGGTTGCCCCTTTGGCGTCCTAATAATTAAACCAAAAACGTTTTAACCGTACCTTTTACGTTCCCTCTACAAATCGGACATTTCCTCATCGCTGGTGCACAATCGGCACAACACACAAGATGGCCGCATGGGAGGAAGGCAATTGATGCGTTTAATTCTAAACAAATCTTACACAAACGTTGATCTTTTAACTGTCTGTTTTCTTCGACCAATAATTCTGCGTCTAAAATAAAAATTAAATAAAAAAACTGATACATGTAGACAATGTGTTCTGCATATTTTTATTTGTATCGGATTAACAGATAGCTTATTGATCAGTGGTATGTGTGTTTAACCGAGCTTTCAAATAATCTGGCTTTCCAACCTTTCGAATTTGAGCATACCCGATGAAGGTTAGTCCAGAAATCCGTCATTCGCACTAAATTTGATATCTACGTTTTCAACAATATTAAGATTATTTTGTCATTTTTATTGATTCAAGAAATAGAAGAAACCTGGAAAAAAACGACAGATCTGACACGGGTCAATGACAAACTAGATAAGACCAGACTTATATATATATATATATGAGTAGTACGATTGATGTCTTATAAGAAGCAGGAACAGCTTGCCTTTCGAGATCACCAGCGTTAACCCCCCGGTTGTAGTTAAGGTCCCTGTTGCTCATCCTTTTATTATATTTTTTGTGTTTTGTTTTTGTGTTTCCTTTGGTTTGTCTTCGTCCTGTGTCTTGTACCCAGTGTTGCCGATATCTCTGGATTGTACATTCATGATTGCACCTTCGGTTTTCTCTAACATTTACGGATAACACAGATAAGTTGTATAGAGTACATCTCACAACAGAAGAAAATAGATCTTGTATATGAAAAAAAATGTTGTCTGATTCTTACCGTCTAACTTAGAATCATCAAGGTTGAGATTTTCAACAGCAGTATTATCTGTTCCGTTGGCAGACGTCGTGGACGGTGACACTGATATTCCAGAATCTGTGGTCGATGATGAGGAAGCTGTACCTTTATTTTCATCGTTTAATAAAATTTTCATAATATCGACAGCTGTAATTGTATTGCCACCTAAAAACATAGCAATGACAAGAATACTAAAACACTACCTCACATAACAATCAAACACATATAGGACACATTACTATTGAAACAAAAGAAGAGGCCTGTATAGGATATAAGGGATTTCTTTTTCACATGAGTACGAATGCGGAAAAAGAAACCCGTTATATCCAATTTTCAAGTTCGTTCACAAAAAGAACTGCAAACACATCGGCCTGTAACATCAGCCTGTATCAGCGACCACTGACATTGGCTTGTAACTGATATTAGAGGCCGCATTTACAATAGCATTGCTGGGTGTATTATCAGTACAAACATTATTAGAGAAGTACGACACATTGATATAAAATACACATAAGGTGTTTATTTTTGTACATGGATATGTGTAACATGAACTGTATAAAACCGTTATTCTATTGCCCTGGTAAGTTTTATAACTTATTTTTTCAAGTTATTTATTTTCATGAGTGCGTCCGAGTGGAACGAGATTTCGTCGTGCGTTCTGTTATTTCAGCGTAATTCAACAATAAAACTACAGCTTAGCACAAATAAGAGGTAATCAGAATCCGTAAATCGAAGGACAGACACCACAGTGCCACAAGAAAAGGACAAACAAAGATCTACAAAACATACACACAATACTAAAGATCTAGTAACACGAACCCCACTAAACACCGTAGTGAACTCATGTGCTCCGGAAGGGTAAGAAGTTCCTGCTCCACTAGTGGCACCCTTCGTGTTAATCTAGTTATTTGTGATTTCAAATAATAATTGAGAGTGTGGTGCTCGAGTAATTGTCTTCTGACTACATTCCTAACAAAATTCACGTAGGTTCGCGTCGCGATATTAATCGGAATTGTTTAGGTCACTAGACGCCATAATGTTGCAGATTTTACTTTTCACATGTCAGTTCGTTATAAGAAAATACCAAAGGGGTAATCAGCATCCGTTAATCGAAGAAAGACAGACAACACAATTGCCAAAAGAAAAAGTACAAAAGGACAAACAACGATCTACAAAACATCCACATAAAACTAACGATCGAGTAACACTAACCCCACTAAAAGTAGGTGCTCCGGTAGGGTAAGCAGTTCTTGCACCACTAGTGGCACCTGTTGTGTCATAACTGTCCTGGTTTCACAATATGTCTGGTAGTCACGGTATAGCAATAAAAATGACCAACAATTGTATAAAATAACAGGGAGAATTATCATAGACCTCATTACAATCACCTGTTCATCAAATATACTCATAGAATACATACCAGAGAGCGATGATGTAATTTGGTGGATAGTTTTTAGTACTTGTTCTTCAGAATATCCCATTTCTAGAACACTTCTGGCTGCAACCGTGTCAAGAGGGTTGTTAGATTGATGTGCCACACAAGCGCTTGTTTGAGAAGCTTCGACATTTTGTAGTGCTGGTAATTCATATCTTGAATTTTGACTTTTTCCTCCATTGTTTTCTTTTTCCTAGAAATTATATATCTTGGTATATGTAAATTGAGACTTTATAATAGGCAAAATATTACAATAAATGCATATTCGTCAAATTAGTAGAACCACGGTATAATTATTAGCGTGCTCGCCACAACGGATAGAATATGGTTTCGGTTCCTGATTAAGGAGTAAGAGCTTAGACTGGTCAGAATAATGTGTCAAAGTGGAACGACCTGTATATGGGCAAACTATTGTTTCAGTGATCAATCACTGAAAATCTAACCAAATGATATCATACCAATATTTAGTGTCCAGAAATATCCGGGGTAGAATAATGCGGTTTGACTATAGTTCTACAGGTGCACGGTGTTTAAAACAAGGTTATCCTCCCTCAGACATAGGTAATCATGTCCGGTTTTAACTATACTGTCTATTATTTTTTGGATTCTTGCTCCCAATGACTTTTAAATTACTAGGCTTCCAATCTTTTGAGTGTGGGCGTACCTGATAAAAGTTATTCAATGCGCTTTGCGCTTTGGTTTTGTAGCTCCTAAAACTTTTAATTATTTTCCTTTCAAACTTTCGATTTTGAGCGTACCTGGTGAGAGTTATTCAATGCAGCATGTATACTAAATTAGATTTCCACGTTATTATTATGATAGAAATGTTTCAATTATTATTTGTTGGTAATCAATAGTTTAGATTTATGTATATAATGCTTACCAACTGGGTATGTTTTTCTTGCACTGCTGCAACAAATTTATCTCCCTTGTTTTGGCGCAAAAATGCACACTTTGGGAACCATCTAGCGTGTTCTACCCAGGGATCATCTCCTGCCTCCCAGTTCCGAAGGCCTCCACCACAGAAGAAACATCTGGTATAATCTTGGTAACCAGCATACAGGAATCCAGCTTTAGCCATGTCACGTGGTGTTTGGTCTAAATAAGATGGCCACCCCTGATAGGAACTAATCCGAACTTGCAGAGGTGCATAATCTTGGTACCTTGGTTTTTCAACGTTAATACCAGTTGATGAGAGATTGTCGCCCAATGATTGTTTGGGTGCAGAGTTTTTGAAATCTCCATTAGGTCTGTTTTGAACATGGGTAGAGATTCCATTTGTTGTAGAAGTATAATTTTCACATTGTGGTGGGTCATTATTTCTATTTGCGGAACTTCTATTCTGAACGAGTCCCTCATATTTACTGAATGACGGGTTATCTGCAATATCCGTTTGTGTGTTATTCCTGTCTAAAACAGGTCCATTCCTAGATGCTGAATTCTGTCTTCCATTTTCAGATATAGAAGAAGTGCATTGATTTTGTATGGATGCATTGGTGCGTGAAAAATTATATGACAATGTTGTGGAATCAGTTCTAAGAGCGGATGTAGTTAGAGTATTATTTGACTGATAAAAAGTAGAATTTGCACTTGAAACTGAAAGCTGTCTAGAATTAGCTGATGCAGAGTATGACTGTTCATCTGTTGAATATAAATTGATCACATGAGAACAAGATGGCGACAATCTTCTATGAATTGTTATCGGATCATCACGTGACGTCCATTTTCTATGTGTTATTCCACACGCATAACACCGCACCTCATCAGAAACGCCTGTATAATAAAATCCAGCTCTCGCAAGAAGACTTGTAAAAATGTTTACTTCACGAGGAAAATTATTAAAAGAATGAATTCTTAGCAAATTATTTGACATGTATTCTTCCAAAGTCATTGTATTACCTGAGGATAAACTTTCAAAATAATTGGTCAAACTAACAGGAAACACGTTCAGAATTTGGTATGGTATGTTATGTGATCTGAATGAAATGTCACACTTTTTAAGGTCTTGTATTTTTGATATTTCAGGATGAAATTTTAGATATTCAGAATGTTTCATTGTATATGTTTCTATAGCACCACTCTGTTTGTCGAGCTTGTAGATAATGTACATCATTGTCGACACAATATTTAAAAGAATAGTTATATCCCAGTTAAAATTATAATCACAATAAGCAGGTGTGAAATATTTCTTTATAAGTGTTGCAATTTTCTGATGTCTGTCCGTCACATTTTCAAGCTGTTGTTCGAACCCGTTTGGTCTTATGTCTCCTTCTGAGTCTGTAATCTTTTGTAATAACAAGGAATCCGTGACCCAAACATATATCACTTTATAATATTTAGATTTACAACAGTTATGACATATATTGTGGACGTGGTTATCTACGCCATCTTCCCATGCGTCATCTTTTTCACTATCGGATGTATTTGAACACTTCCTGTTTGGAGGCTTTATACACATTTTAAAGCCTGGTTTTAGTAGTCTGATTTTCTCTGAAATACATTAAAAGATTATCAATAATACACAATACCCATCAATACTAAGTCCACATGTTTATCATATACTTGTAGATAATATAGCTAATATTTACCCTGTGATCTAGGACTGATAAAGGTATGATATGAAAAACGCCATGTAATAATCTATATATATTCAAGATCAACAATACTAGTACATATAATCTGAGTTTATGTGTAACGCGAAGGGTGTCATATCTAGAGCAGGAATCGCTTACCCTTCCGGGGCACCTGAGTTCATCTCCGACTATTTAGTGTGGTTCGTGTTACTCGATCTTTAGCTGTGCATGTAATGTTTTGTAGTTCGTTCTTTGTCCTTTTGTCCTTTTTCTTTTGGCCATCGCTACGATATAGCTGAAATACTGCTAAAGTTGGCGTTAAACAGCAATCAATCAATCAATCTTTTGACCATTATATTGTATCTTTAAACTTTATGTGCCTTGTGATGTTTTGTCTTTTTCTGTATTTAAAGATATATGTTCAATGACATTCAAAACACTGAAAATTAATAATTTTCCATCATGGATAATATAATTATTCTATATATTATCAAGCTGTCTATTGTGTCTCCGGATGGCGGATAGAGGTATCCTCCCTATGGATAACAGTTGGGAAGGTATTTGGAGAATATCACTATTTTGTACGTTATAAACCTCTTTTGTAGATTTCGTTGAAGAAGAGGCTCAACAAGTCGCTACAAAACGCTATCCCAAAATCTCCAAGTTTTTTCTAATGACAGTGAAATGTGGTTGCCCTAGTTGTCCCACTCTCCTCATTTCTGTACGGTTTTATTATTGAACTTGTTCCCAAGCATAGCATAGCTGTACGCTTAACAATAATCAATCGATCAATCAATCAATATAAATGATTTGATTTCAACGAATGACTTTCTATTCAATCGATTCAAAAAAATCATTTAAACTATAAGTTATTTGGTTTAAAAGAACGACTCTCTTTTCTTTTAAACAAATTCTTAAATCAGTTAAATATTTATATTGATGAATAATAAGTAGTGTGTTACCTTCTGCAGTTTTTCGTCGTTTCCCAGGGTTGAGAATTGGGACGAAAATAGTAATATTATGTGGGTGTTCAACAACAACACACACAGATAGTATCCAAAATAAACCAATACAAACATTAAACGTTTGTTCAATGTTTATAGTGTAATTCTAATACAAGAGTTAGAGCGTACTGTAAATAAGAGGGAAAAACGTAGATATCTAATTTAATGACTAGGAAGATATTTTGTGGATATTCAACAAGCCAGGCAAAAACTATTATGAAGAGTTTTAAGATTCCAAAGGGGTAATCAGAATCCATAAATCGAAGGATAGAAAACACAAAGGCCAAACGAAAAAAAGGCAAAAGAACAAACAAGGATCTACAAAACATTACACATAAAACTAAAGATCGAGTAACACGAACCCCATCAAGAACAGGGGATGAACACAGGTGCTCCCGAAGGGTAAGCAGTTCCTCCCCCATAAGAATGTCCGTGTGTATGTATAGACAAGTAAGAGGCAAGGTCGTTAAGAATGTATTATGCTTCACATCACGCATTTAGTCTGCGCAGTTTATCTGGATATGATAAATTTGTATGTTTTCTTATTGTTGACGTTGTACAGGTGCAATACGGAAGAAAACATACACTTCGACTACGGCATAATTTCTAAATATAATACAGCCTCAATTTCAAATAGAAAGATGTGTTGCGTCCTACTTTTCTTGATATATGAATATTCATGATATATATATCAGTTTTATTGGTGGAGGAAACCGGAATATCTACCCCGCAAAACACACCAATATGTAAAGTAACTTGTAAATTAGGATAAAGACTGGTTGGATCAGAGTCAGTATAATGTGTATGAGTGGAGAAACATGGCTTTCTGTGGGCTGTTGTTTCATTGGGCTAACACCATGAATATCCAACTTGTAAATTTTATCACATAAGTTGTATCAAATACAGCTTGGGAAGGACCGAAAATCAAGGATGATGGCCATACGAGGTCTGACACGATGGTTCCGACACGTGATGATTCGAATCAGTGAAAAGGGTAATAAATTACTACAAAACGGATATGATTACACAATACAGGTTAGTACACGGAGAACACCCACCGATCTGTCGCAAGTGACTGACAAACTTGATCACATAATGTGGTATCGAGTACACCTCGCCTGAGAGTGAATACACAAAACAATCAAGAAGGAAATTATGTTAATTGGTGATTTTTTTTAAATAGAACATTAAATTATGCATTCGTAGCGGTCAGTTTTATTAGTGGAGGAACCGGAGTGCCCGGAGAAAACTACCGACCAGCCGCAAGTCATAACAAACTTTATCACATATCGAGTATACATCGCCTGATCGGGATTCGAACTCACAATGTTAGTGGTGATATGCATTGATTGCATAGGTGCATACATCCAACGATCATATGATCACGACCACGACGGTTTCTGCGAATTAGAAAAATAAATTTAAATCTTTTCATGGTATAATATTACTGTATGTACCAGTTTTGTGTCACCCACTTTAGTTGGTAAAGGCGCAATTTGATCATCGCATTATGTCGTGCAATAGTGTCCTTTAAATAATATTGCATAATTATCTAATTATATCCACTGAAACTATTTCAAGGGAATGGTATGTTTTATTTCTAAGGGTCATGTAGGTGTCTTAAGTTAATATACAATTTGTCCATACCACGATATAGCTGAAATACTGCTAACGTTAGCGTTAAACACCAATCAATCAATCAATCAATCAATACGATTAAAAACAGAAAATTGATGGAAAATATAATAAACCTGTACAATCTTTTTCATCAATTGTTCTCAGTGATATTTGCTGTAGTTAAGCAGATATATCATGGTTTTTTTTGGGGGGGGGGTTATTTCTGGGAAATGTATGTCTTGAGAATACCTTTTAGTGTGTCGCCACCGGTATTTTCCGCAATAACTCACTGAAATATCATATATTTGATCAAAATAGTGTCCAGGTGAACACAATTTCACAGACCAATATTATAACGTACACAGCGACATAGTGTAAGGTATAGCGAATAGCAGATAATACCACCAAACTGGGTAAGACTAATGAATCGATCATGCTGTATTCAATTTACAGCACTCTCAGAAATGTTTGACAGTAATGTCATATTCTCTTAGAAAACAAAACGTACAAGTGATCATGATCAAATTAACAGACGACAATATACTTTCATCTACCGGTCCAGATGGGTATCTAAAGAGCAATTCAAGTATATTCAATTGTATTTTTGAAAGTTTATTTCTGAACAACGAGATGCAGCATTTTTATATTATCTTATGCAATGACAAATTCAAAGCAATTGTATTACAAGTATTTTTTTCTCATCAAATTGATCAATAGAGTAACTCAATATAAATCGTGCTCGCCTCGACTATGACAAATGGTGAGGCTGATCCCTGGTCGGATAAAGCAAGAGACTGAAAATTGCTCTTATTGTTTCAAGGCAAAATACATGGCATCAGTTAGTAAGAACAAAGACGGATCTGCTCTGAGCTGGATATTACTATTTAGGTCCCTTAACACCCAAAAGAAAAAAGAAGTTTAAATCGAAACATAAATTAGCAGATTAGATTCGACGTCCCATCAGGAAATGCAAAGAATTTTCGTTTTTGTTTTTGTAATAATATACAAGTGGCAGTCCCACCTCCCGGATTGGTCTCTCCTCCCCCATAATTGGCCTCTCTTCCCTCCTAGTTGGCCTCTCTTCTCCCTAGTTGACCTCTCCAACAAGGAAAACACAATCTTGGTATATAGACCAGGAAGAAGAAGATAAAGTTACACTGTATAACTTTTTTATTATTTGTCAATAACTCAAGACACTTTAATTTAGTAAACACATTCGTGAAATAAATATCATCACGTACACTCAAAGTCAAAATAAAAACGTATATCTTGTTAAGTGCGAACTGCCCGTTTCTGGAACAATACTCAGAAGGTACACAGACAAAAGTATTCACACGTTTCCAATTTTCCCTATATATTTCATATAAAACAACAATTTTTCAGAAGCTTTTCCTGAAGTCAATTCACACCCGTTTTCGATTATTTTTATATCAATAAAAACAGAATTTCGTGTAGTTTTACTGTATAATTTCAAAATAATTTTCTATGATAAACATTTTGAGAATATACAAGCTAAACACACAACTGAATTATTTTTTTTTTAAATACAATGCTTTGATAGTATCTTTGTAGACAAATGTGTGTACTGTCAGAAGTCATAAGATTGGAAAGCCAAATAATTATAAAAGTCTTTGATAGGTAGAAAGCCAAAGCTCCAGAACGTGTAGCTAAAATCAGCTAAGTTTACCCATGTCTGAGTGAAATGAGCTTGAGTTTTTATAAAATTACTAGTTTAATCACACCCTTTTTTAATTCCGCAACATTCTTTTTATTGAAGAACATGTGCCAAAGTAGAAAGATGAGAGGTCTTTTATTTGTGTTAGGGGTCATGCATTTGTGTTAGGGGTCATGTATTTGTGTTAGGGGTCATGTATTTGTGTTAGTGGTCATGCATTTGTGTTAGGGGTCATGTATTTGTGTGTTAGAGGTCATGCATTTGTGTGTTAGAGGTCATGTATTTGTGTGTTAGAGGTCATGTATTTGTGTGTTAGGGATCTTGTATTTGTGTGTTAGAGGTCTTGTATTTGTGTATTAGGGGTCTTGTATTTGTGTGTTAGAGGTCAAGTATTTCTGTGTTAGAGGTCATGTATTTGTGTGTTAGGGGTCATGTATTTGTGTGTTAGAGGTCATGTATTTGTGTGTTAGAGGTCATGTATTTGTGTGTTAGGGGTAATGTATTTGTGTGTTAGAGGTCATGTATTTGTGTGTTAGAGGTCATGTATTTGTGTGTTAGGGGTCAATTATTTGTCTGTTAGGGGTCATGTATTTGTGTGTTACGGGTCATGTATTTGTGTGTTAGAGGTCATGTATTTGTATGTTAGGGGTAATGTATTTGTGTGTTAGAGGTCATGTATTTGTGTGTTAGAGGTCATGTATTTGTGTGTTAGGGGTCAATTATTTGTCTGATAGGGGTCATGTATTTGTGTGTTACGGGTCATTTATTTGTGTGTTAGAGGTCATGTATTTGTGTGTTAGGGGTCATGTATTTGTCTGTTACGGGTCATGTATTTGTGTGTTAGAGGTCATGTATTTGTGTGTTAGGGGTCATGTAGTTGTGTGTTTGGGGTCATGTAGTTGTGTGTTTGGGGTCATGTGTTTGTGTGTTAGGGGTATTGATTTAGCCTCTCTCTACAATTTTTCTATTGTATTTTGGAAATGTTTCGACAGTTCATGTATAATATTTTTTCGGTTGTTGGGTCTGAATGTCAACCAGAATGTTCGGAAAATTTCTGTGAACGGTGTCCAGATGGGATGTTCTTATATGAATCCATGCATTTAGAAACGACACAAAATGCATTTATCCAACAACAATTACTCAAATGGCGACAGAAGAGTCAACAGAATCGACAACGACTGTAGCGACTACGTCAACAGAAGCGTCAACGACTGCAACGGCTACGTCAATGGCTGTATAGACTACTGAGGCATTATTATCATTAAAAACTACAAATGAAATATTCGCGCCACCACCGGAAGTTTATCGTATTTGCGTTTCGTCATGTCCG
>MJUT01038149.1:25528-35572 GCA_002080005.1 Gigantidas platifrons
CACCCCTGACAACCAAAAACATATATAATGTAGAGAAAGGCCACTCCTGACAACCAAAAACATATATAATGTAGAGAAAGGCCTACCCTGACAATCAAAAATATAGATAATGTAGAGAAAGGCCACCCCTGACAACCAAAAATATAGATAATGTAGAGGAGGGAGACCCTTGACAACCAAAAACATATATTATGTAGAGAAAGGCCACCCCTGACAACCAAAAACATATATAATGTAGAGAAAGGCCACCCCTGACAACCAAAAATATAGATAATGTAGAGAAAGGCCACCCCTGACAACCAAAAATATAGATAATGTAGAGGAAGGCCACCCCTGACAACCAAAAACATAGATAATGTAGAGGAATGCAACCCCTGACAACCGGCAGTGTGTTGAAAATCCTTTTTTTTTATCAGTCAGATTCTGTAATTGTATACTGCTAAACATATCTTATTGTCTAAATAATGATAAAAGATCAAACACAAGTTTGTCAACTTAGTATTGTCTTCTCCATAGTTATAATTATTTTGTTGTCTACAAAACAAAACAAAACAAAAACATTTTAGAGTAGTTTCAGTATAGACCTTTTTATTCTTAAAAACATGGGCGTGGCCATTATCGACTTCCGAGTGTGTCCGCCATTAGTAATATACAAAAATATTATGTTCTCTGGGTTTATCGATACGCTAATGTATGGTTTCTCTAGTACAGGTGTCACAATATACTGTTATTTCGGCTTGAAATTCAATGAAAACACCTGCTGTGAAGTGATTTGTAAACGGAGATATAATGACAACAAATAAATTACCTTGTATGCATTATTATTTTATTTTAATTACCGTTATTTTCCCCATACAAAATCGGTATAAATCCTACTGCATGCACTTTTTTTTTTTTTTTTTTTTGCTTTTCAAGCATAAGAAAAAAGGGGTAATCAAATTAATATTTTGTGTGAAATTAAAAAATAAATATATAAATTATAATATACGCTTTTTGAAATTATTACTATACGATTTAAAGTGAAGACTTATAAACATAGATACAAAATGCAACTATTTTGCATTTTCGAATTTCAAACCGTCTTCAAGTTGTGTCCTTTGCAAGGTTGATCACTGGTTATAAAAAAATATGTATGTCGTGGGAATATTTTCTAGGCAATCGGAATTAGGTTGTCTTGTAATATACAGGATGTACCCAATATACAGGAAGACCCCTACTGTGAAGCAATCTATTTTGAGATGCCATTCAATGAAAATAACAACCTGACCATATTGTTACATAATAAGAATAAAAATTAGATAAGAAATTGAAATTTATAGAAGATATTTATACACATTTATAAGAAAACAAATATATAGATTTATTTTTTAAGTACAAATAAATTGGAAGATGGCTTGAAAATCGAAAATGCAAAATAGTTGCATTTTGTATCTATGTTTATAAGTCTTAAAGTGAAGTAATAATGATAAAAAGTGTGTCTAGCTGATAAGAAAGAACTTAAAGGGGCATTCTCTGCCAAATTGGAAATTTTTGTTACCCATAAAAACTATCAGATATGATTGATGCCTTAATAAAACGTGTTTCTGTAACTTATAAATGTTATGAAATGTACGTGCATCGGGGAAAAGGCCTGCAACTGCTCGTGTTTTGAGATCGTTCAAGAAATGGACGTCATCTTATTGATTATCAACATTGTTTACGGAGTTTGTCGAATCGTCATTAAATCAGTACAAAAATGCACTTATTTCTTATATTTTGTGAATTTTAGTCAGTGTTAATTACATGTATGAACAACGAACCGTGCAAGTTGGCAGTTAATAAGCGACAAAATACAAATAAGTAATCGATGGTAATTTTCGTTCTCAAAAGGCGGAAAGTGGTTCGATTAGCTGTTTAATGTGAAATATTTACCTCTATTTCATCATTTTAAAGCTATTTACCAATTTCCAAAACATATAATTTTTTTTTATCAAAATCATAGCTAATACCCCTTTAACTTTGAATGTGACATCTTAAGGTACATTTTTCAATTCTGTTTTATTATTTTTTTTTTGTGTTAAATTGTTAAACAAATTAAAACTTTTTGTCGGTCAATTTCTTTATAGGGATCTGTAGTGAAGATGAAAAGGAATTTAAGTTTTATAAAATTAAAACATCTAAATATCTGAATTTCTTTATCTGAAAAAAAAGTTTCATGAGGAGCCATAAAATAACAACTGAAGCGTGTTTATCTAATCCAATTATGAATACTGATTAATCGTAACTAGTGTAAACAACCGATTGTTGTACTTTCTTAATGGCGGACGATAGTAACGCCACCTAGTGTCCACGAACGATAACTAGGTAATCACTGATTTCTGAAAACGTCTATAATAAAACAGTTATTGCATTCATATGAGGTGAACATGAGCTAAAGACCTCGGGAGAAAAAGCATTTTTGGGTTGACAATAATTGTATAATGTAGTCACATAAAAATCAATAAAAGGTTATTAAACACGACTTTCAAAGACTTTATAGTTGTTTATCACTCAGCTGTAAGTTAGGCAGCTACAATGAGCCTGGCAAGAAAACTTCCATACTGACAAGGATAGTGATGTCACTTCCTCTGTTCCAGTTAATTCAAGCATCAGTTATCAACACAATGCACATTATCAACCAATCAAGAAAATGTAAATTTGCAGAGTTATTCGTAATCAGACCAAATGTGCTAAGTTTCTTATAGTTTTGATCCAGAATATTCAGTTGAGGAAATTAACAGTCATAAACATTTAATCGCAGAAAAACAGTGCAACCATCCCCCTTTTGTGCACGACTCTTAATCATTTTTCAGAGTCAACCCATCTCAAATATTGTTTTGGTTTTCATCCAAAATATATGCGTGAAAAATGCGTTTTAGAATCTGTCATTTGGCTATTTTAGAATCTGTGTCATTTGGTTGTTTTAGAATCTGTGTCATTTGGTTGTTTTGGAATCTGTGTCATTTGGCTGTTTTAGAATCTGTCATTTGGCTGTTTTATAATCTGTGTCATTTGGTTGTTTTAGAATCTGTGTCATTTTGGTTGTTTTAGAATCTGTGTCATTTGGCTGTTTTAGAATGTGTCATTTGGCTGTTTTATAATCTGTATCATTTGGCTGTTTTACAATCTGTATCATTTGGCTATTTTAGAATCTGTGTCATTTGGTTGTTTTAGAATCTGTGTCATTTGTCCATTTTAGAATCTGTGTCTTTTGGTTGTTTTAGAATCTGTGTCTTTTGGCTGCTTTAGAATCTGTGTCATTTAGTTGTTTTAGAATCTGTGTCATTTGGTTGTTTTAGAATCCGTGTTATTTGTCTCTTTTAGAATCTGTGTCATTTGGTTGTTTTAGAATCTGTCATTTGGCTGTTTTAAAATCTGTGTCATTTGGTTGTTTTAGAATCTGTGTCATTTGATTGTTTTAGAATCTGTGTCATTTGGTTGTTTTAGAATCTGTGTCATTTGGTTGTTTTAGAATCTGTGTCATTTGGCTGTTTTAGAATCTGTGTCATTTGGCTGTTTTATAATCTGTATCATTTGGCTGTTTTACAATCTGTGTCATTTGGCTATTTTAGAATCTGTGTCATTTGGTTGTTTTAGAATCTGTGTCATTTGTCCATTTTAGAATCTGTGTCTTTTGGCTGTTTTAGAATCTGTGTCATTTAGTTGTTTTAGAATCTGTGTCATTTGGTTGTTTTAGAATCCGTGTTATTTGGCTGTTTTAGAATCTGTGTCATTTGGTTGTTTTAGAATCTGTGTCATTTGGTTGTTTTAGAATCTGTGTCATTTGGCTGTACTAGAATCTGTCATTTGGCTGTTTTAGAATCTGTGTCATTTGGCTGTTTTAGAATCTGTGTCAATTGGTTGTTTTAGAATCTGTGTCATTTGTCCATTTTAGAATCTGTGTCTTTTGGCTGTTTTAGAATCTGTGTCATTTGGCTGTTTTAGAATCTGTGTCATTTGGCTATTTTAGAATCTGTGTCATTTGGTTGTTTTAGAATCTGTGTCATCTGGTTGTTTTAGAATCTGTGTCATTTGGTTGTTTTAGAATCTGTGTCATTTGGTTGTTTTAGAATCTGTATCTTTTGGCTGTTTTAGAATCTGTGTCATTTAGTTGTTTTAGAATCTGTGTCATTTGGTTGTTTTAGAATCTGTGTCATTTGGCTATTTTAGAATCTGTGTCATTTGGTTGTTTTAGAATCTGTGTCATTTTGTTGTTTTAGAATCTGTGTCAATTGGTTGTCTTAGAATCTTTGCCATTTGGCTGTATTAGAATCTGTGTCATTTGGCTGTTTTAGAATCTGTGTCATTTGGTTGTTTTAGAATCTATGTCAATTGGCTGTTTTAGAATCTGTGTCTCTTGGCTGTTTTAGAATCTGTGTCATTTAGCTGTTTTAGAATCTGTGTCATTTGGCTGTTTTAGAATCTGTGTCATTTTGCTATTTTACAATTTGTGTCATTTGGCTGTTTTAGAATCTGTGTCATTTGGTTGTTTTAGAATCTGTGTCATTTGGCTGTTTTAGAATCTGTGTCATTTGGCCGTTTTAGAATCTGTGTCATTTGGTTATTTGGTGTAGGGATACTGAAACCAGAACAGAAGGTGCCGTTGAATAATGTAGCTTCTAAGATCTTCAATCATAGAGAGTTCCACAAAATGGTGGCACCCATAAAAATAAAAATCATAATTTTTCAACTGTCTGTACGACTAAACTATTGTTTAATTAAAAAGATAGTAATGTCTAAATAAATTGTCTGATTATAACATGTACATAAAGTTGTATTGAATTCACATCAATATGTGTAAGTATTCTCTCTATAGGTGTGTTGTATTTATAGTAACAGCAGTCATGTGCATTAGAGGGTCATGCTCATCAAACACATTTTTCATTTGTTTTCAACAGGAATGCCTCAAGGCTCATTCTGGTAAAATTTTGTTTCAATTGTGCCAAATATGTCTGAGGAGACTTTTTCAAAAACAGACAGCCACGACAATGGAGGATAATGACTGATGCCAAGCTTATGCAAAAGCTCACACGATCCTCTGAGTCAAGTCAGTTTAAAAATGAAAAATATCCCAATAAAACTATGTATAATATTCACCTTTTCATTTTATCGTAATAAACTGCATAATATTCACTTTTTGGTTTTACCATAATAAGCTGTGTATAATGTTCACTTTTTTGTTTTACCATAATAAGCTGTGTATAATATTCACTTTTCTGTTTTAAAATGAGTGAAATTAAAATGTTATTCCCTTTATTAGAACCATGAGTGTACATTACACATCAAGGTACACTATACATGACCATTTATGGTAATAAGTACTCCTCCTTACCTGTAATTAAAATATCCAAAGTACTCCTCCTTACCTGTAATTAAAATATCCAAACGGTCTAAGAATTGAGTAAAGATGCAATGCATTGTACGAGTGACCATGTTTGATGAAATTCTTTGCGGCAGCATTCAAAGCATTCTCTGAGAAATACCTGTTCATACAATAATACTCCATAATTTGAGCTAAAAGATCCAAGTCAATATTATGACTGAATGCAAAAACATATTTGTCAAGGGCTTTTAAACAAACAATAGATGGTATCTGTAGGGTTAAATATGCTGAAATAATCTGAGTGAGGTCTTTGAAATCCATACTGTTGATATTGATGAACAGCCATTTACTAATTAAATCATAAATTGCCATGTAGCGTATGTCATGTAATTTGAGAGCTGTAGCAATAAGAGCCAAGTCTTTTCCTGACAAAAGCCACCAAGTTTCCTTGAATTTTTTCACTAACACTCTCAAAATGTTTCTCTTCACTGTCTTAAAGTTTTCCTTCTTTGGTAGACAAATGAACAAAGTGGATAAATTTTGTTCATTCATATCATTAGTTCTATGGCACACATGAAACCAAATATGTTTTACTAGATAATCTAGTTCAGTGTGAAAACTAACTAGAGCGTTGCTTAATAAGCTCAATTCTGACACTGAAAAATCTGAATTTTCTAAACGTTTTTCTATTTCCTTTCCCATGCTTTCTGTACACTGTGGTTGAAAGTACTCACCAACAAGGGAGATTAGAATTTCATTGTCTAAAGTTGATATGTTTTCATTGATTACACTGTACAATTCATTGAGGAACCTAGATTCAATATGAGATTCAGCATTAACACCCAACTTTAATTGCCATATTCTCTGAAGAGTAAATGCAGCAGAGAGTCCAGTCAAGCCATCAGACCTAACGTCCAACTTCTTCAGTACATCTTGCACAGAATTACAGCTTTGCAACTGAGACTTTATAAACTCGTCATGCTCAGTAACTGGAGCTATATTTTGAGTTGAGTATGAGTACGACCATGGGAGGATTTTTGGACTATAATGATTTTTACTGTATGATAAACATGATGTATATTGTGTTCTGATACGTAGAGGAAAGCTATGTTGTGATAGAACAAGTTGCTTGACAGTCAAAGGAATACAAAATCTTGGAAATACTGCACTTGTCATCTTCAAGTCTTTTACATATCATTCTGAAAAAAAAAAAAAAATCATGTTTTACATCTACATGTAGTGTGTTCTTTAATACATCTACATGTAGTGTGTTCTTTAATACATCTACATGCAGTGTGTTCTTTTATACATCTTCATGTAGTGTGTTCTTTTATACATCTATGTGTAGTGTGTTCTTTAATACATCTACATGTAGTGTGTTCTTTTATACATCTATGTGTAGTGTTTTTTAATACATCTACATGTAGTGTGTTCTTTTATACATCTACATGTAGTGTGTTCTTTTATACATCTATGTGTAGTGTGTTTTTAATACATCTATGTGTTGTGTGTTCTTTTATACATCTACATGTAGTGTGTTCTTTTATACATCTACATGCAGTGTGTTCTTTTATACATCTTCATGTAGTGTGTTCTTTTATACATATATGTGTAGTGTGTTTTTTAATACATCTACATGTAGTGTGTTCTTTAATACATCTACATGCAGTGTGTTTTTTTATACATCTACATGTAGTGTGTTCTTTTATACATCTACATGTAGTGTGTTCTTTCATATATCTACATGTATTGTGTTCTTTAATACATCTGTTCTATTTTTAGTAACAGCGGCCATGTTGATTGGTGCACGGCTTCACCGGACACAATTTTGAAACTAGACACCCTAGTGATGATTCAGACAAAGTTTGGTTCCAATTGGTCTGGTAGTTTCAGAGGAGAAGATTTTTGAAAAAGTTTACGACGTACGACGACGGACGCCAAGTGATGGCAATAGCTCACCTGACCCAAAAAAAAGTCACTGGTATGGAAGACTCCAATAATCAAGGTAGACATAGACAGAAACAAAAATTTGACATTGAATAGTTGTCCGTAAAGTAATTTGAAAGTAGTGAGAGCCCTGTTCAGTGTTAATACAGTAATATTTAATGGTGTCACGGTGGACATTGACCTTTTTGTTTGTGGAAATTCATCTGCTAAAACAATGGCTGGAAAACGTAAACAAATGTCAAAACCGCAGAAACAACTTGCTACAGTATGTCTTTGTTTGAGGATGAAGCAATTCAAGTTGTGAAAATGAACAACAGAGTGGTCGACCAAGGAAAACTGTTGACCGCGGTGACAGAAAAATTTTATGCTGTGTGTGAAAAGGGACAGACGACAAAGTTTGACTGAAATAATGCAAACAAAGTGTATAATGTCTTGCCAAACACGATTTCTTCAAGGACTGTTCGTAGACAAGGGTTCACAAGGAGAAATATTCGTAAGACCCTCACCATTCCGACCGAGAACTGATATCGCTGTGTACATTGGTGTAGATAAAAACTTAGATCGACTGAACAAGGATTTACCCGTTATATTTAGTGATGAAACACATGTGGTGGTTGATTCAAACAAACGTGATTATGTGTGGAGATGCCATGATGAAGTTTGGCAGCCTGAATGTCTTGGACTGGTTATTCTAAATTTTCTGCTATGACTGTGTTCTGGGGTTGTACTGGTCAAGGACCAATTATCGCCAACTTGAACGTTACTCATGAGCACATGCGAATTTTCTGGCAATTTTTTGCAGACGACAATAATAAATGATGACAAAGCAGACAACAAAATCCTACATTTGTATCTTGGCTAATTCAAAAGAAATCAGGTAAAACCCCATTAGAAACAATACCTCTTTATATAAACCTTGCGGGGGTCACGTAAATGGAGCGGAAATGCCAGTAGAAATTTTTAACAGGAAATTATAGCAGATTGGTGTTATAATGATCGCAAAATACTGGTGACACCTCCATTTTTTGTGGTACGGCCATTTATTTTAACTTCACTGCTGATTTATATATATTTTCCCACAAAAATAACCAACTTTACAAAGCCAAAGGCTCCCTGATAAGAGAATGCACATAAAAATTATTTATATTTCCGTCCAAGGCAGGTCAATTGGCAACACTCAAAATTATGAGGCGCTTGAAGTATTGGACTACATAGAAATAATTTGACAAAAAACAAGAAAAAAATTGTGATAATTGATCCTGACTAGTATAACTGATCAAGGAGTCGGAACTTTTACGGAAGTCGAGGATAACATAAACTCACGAAAGTAAAAAAAAAACTGTTTATCACATATTTTGTTGCAATATGTTCGTCTTTGCATGTCCAATAATAGCTAGAAGTCAGTGTTGGTTATTTGTCCTCGGGGCAAATTATCCGTATTTGCCCTCACATATCCGTATTTGCCCTCAAATATATGCATTTGCCCTTGAATTCAACTTCCGGTATCTGCGTAGTGGTCTCAAAGATTATAGGTCAAAGTACAAGGAAAGATGATGCATAAAGATATACATATGTACATAAAATCGTATTTCAATCAAATTAACACATTTCAACATATTGGAATAAAGTTTAAATAACTTGAAACGGAATAATTAACTTAAATGTACATGTATACGTCGTGTTGAATAGGAATTTCCATTCAAATATCAACGTCTTTGTGTAGATTTTACAAACAATTTCTAATGTCATTGTATAGATTGGCATTGTTTGGTATTTTTGAAACCAGACTCGAAACAAAAATATTTGTAAGTTGAACAAAGGCAACTCTCTTAAGGATTTATTTTCCCAATTTTTCCATTCAAAGATCTTTTTTGCAATATAAAAGTCAATGCTTGAAAGATCTTTTTTGCAATATAAAAGTCAATGCTTGAAAAAGGTCAATGTAAAATATGTGATAAAAAGATTATGACATGAAATTTTCCATATCGTCCTTGGTATTAACCCTCGACCCATATCAGCCCTACAGCTTCGATGTTGGGCTTGATATGAGAGTCTCGGGCTAATACCAGGGCCGATATGGAAAATATCATGTAATAATCTCTTAATATTAATATCTTAGACACATATTTATGGTCTTTAATTGCTCTCCATTTCCCAACTGACGAGTATCTGTGTAAGATTAAATAGTGCCTGCCCTTACAATTGTCTCCTATGATAAAGTCCGAGGACGGAATATAAGATAAGATAAGATAAGATAAGAAAACTTTATTTTGATTCGGCACATAATAAAACAGTACAACATAAGCTCTAAGGAGCTTTTTACCGAATATACATTAACAATAACACAACACAAGTGACATGCAAAGTTACAACATAAAATAAGCAGCAGTTAATAAAGAAGCAGCAGGTAAAAAAAATAATAATAATACTGAATTCTTAAATAAAACTGGCACCAACATAAACAGTAAAAGCAGCACTGTCTAACTAAAGAACAAAGAAAAAACAATTTTCAAGCTAAACTAAAAAATTTAAAATTTAAAATTTTTAAATAATTAAATAAAAAATTAAAAAATATAAACGAACCAAAGTTACCAAATAAAATAAGCTAAGACATACAGGCATCAAAAGGAGGACTGTGTATAGATCTGAACAAGAACCCACGCGGCAAGCGCCTCTTTGGACTCTTGCTCAAGATCCACACACAAATGCTTCAACATAAAGCAGCAGTTTAAAAAAGAAGCAGCAGGTAAAAAAAA
>MJUT01038149.1:37481-47723 GCA_002080005.1 Gigantidas platifrons
TTCTGAATGTTAAAACACATATTTTTCTGATTTGTTAAAATGACATCAACTAGTGATGGTGTACAACCTTTCTTAAAACATGTTGGGTTTGTTATTAGTTGCGATAAATTAAACACATCACATAGATCATTTAGAGTTTG
The DNA here is from genome assembly GCA_002080005.1 of Gigantidas platifrons. Lineage (NCBI taxonomy): Eukaryota > Metazoa > Mollusca > Bivalvia > Mytilida > Modiolidae > Gigantidas > Gigantidas platifrons. The sequence continues at coordinate 37,622 of MJUT01038149.1, forward strand.
ACATTTTTGATTGTTTACCATATCAAAGTTCAGATCACCTAATAAAATTATATTTTCATAATATCTAATACATTCATCTATGTTTTTAATAAAATAAGTCGAGAAGTCATTGTCAGACATTGATGGAGCTTTATAGCTGCCCATGATAAGCCATTTTTTGTCGTTTATGTGTACCTCGAAACTAATGTTCTCCATGTTCTCAGATTCCAGATTTCCTTTCCTACTCGATGGAAAATCGGTGTTCACTAGTGCCATAATACCACCGCCGTGACAGTTTCTATCTCGCCGAAATAGTTTATAACCATCAGTTTGGAAAAGATTATCATTAAAAGACTGGTCTAATTTTGTTTCGGCTATAAATAAAAGGTCAACGATCTTGTCAGATAAAAGTTCTTTGATTTCATCGTATTTGTTACGTATACTGTTAATGTTTATATAAGCAGTGGTAAAATTTCTAGGGTGTAACTTTCTTGACTCTCTCAGACTCTCAAAAACTGATTTTTCCTCCTAGTTGTTTACACCGGAAGTGTTATTTATAGTTGTATCGATTTCTGGTGTGTTTGATTTATCAACGCTGGTTTCGTCAAATTCAGTATTACAATCCCTCATACATGATACTTGAAAAAAGGATTCTGTGAATTTTGGCAATCGATCTTCACACAGATGGCAAAAATAGCAATCGTCAAATCTTGATAACGTATTATATTCGTTCAAAGATAAACTGGTACATTTCAAGTGTGTCCAGTCGTCACAGAAATCACATTGTAGAGCTTTTTGGTTGCACTTGGTAGGCTTTTTGCAATATGTATAGGGGTATTTTATGGGTCCTGGGTTATAGTGGACATCCCCGCTCAGTAAAATATATAAAATGAAACAATAGTTCGTACTGTTCTTGTTTTTCCTTTGAACAAGTATTGTTTTTGTTTTTAGTGGTCGGCCATTTTGAGTGGTAATCGAGTTCACCAGGGCTGATGGATAGAGTTTTTCAATAATAAAGTCATATTTACTCTCTTTGTTTATGGTTGAACTTGCATAAAATCCTAGGTTTTCTGGTTTTACATAACTGATGTTACTTTGCAAGTCTACAGATGGTTTTAGACGTATAAATATTCCAAATAATACGAGAGCTAGTTCTACTCCGCCCTTACCAGCCGCCATATTCTAATCATTCATAAATAAAGCACAGCGATGACTTCGTTCGGTCTGTGTAAGGTTTTTCATTACAAATATAACACAACCGGACACAATTTCACTGGACACTATTATGTCTTACAATGTATCATACATCTGTTCCAAGATGACAATGCTCTCGTACATGCTTCCAATTCTAGCACAGGGGCTCGTTACTACTGTCTAGGAAGGCCAACTATCCATGGGAAGATCGCCGACTCCTATTGATAGACGATCTTCCCATGGATAGTTGGCTTTCCTAGACAAGACAGTAGTAACGAGCCCCTGTGATTCTAGTGAAACAAGTTACAAAACGCTGGAACACACAGTTTACAGGAAAACAATATCAAATTTATGGCGTGGTCCTCTCAGTCATATCTTAAGTTAATTATTGTCTCTTACTGTAATCAGTTTTCTGTTATCAAAAGTTGCGTAAGAAAATTGCTTCATGATAAAAAAAATATACGCACAACGTACATGGGAATACCAGATCGGGAAAGGAAACGAAGATATTGATGTTAGAAAATGAGCGGTGTGACTTTTTACCCAAATACACCCAAATATACCAAAATACACCCATGAAAATACAGCTTCAAATTATATTCTTCTTCTTCTTCTGTTACAGAAAACCATCAACGTACTGATGTTTACTTTCCGGCGCATGCCTGGTAAAATGTTTCCAAATTTATAAAAAAAAAGAAAAAAAAAAAGAAAAAAAAAAAAAAAATTTCAGAATATAGTAAATTAGAGCTTGATATAATTGCTATTATTTTTTTGTTATAAATTTTCAGTTTTTACAATTTTTCTTTTAATTTTAATTTTCTATTTTACAATTTTTGTTTGATTTTTATTTGTTCATTTTTTATTTTTATTTTTTTCATTTATTAAGATAAAAACATGATTTCTGTTTATTTAAGGTGTGGATAAGTATCAAGGAGCACATCGTGAGTGAGTGCACCCTTGAATGATTCTGTAATGGTGTTTTTGGTTATGTCAGGAGATAATTTGTTCCAGTCTTTAATGGTTTGACAAAAGAAAGAAAATTTATAACTGTCTTTATTGCATTGGATTTGTCTATATGAGTAATCTTTCCGGGAAGATCTTGTCATAGACTGGCTCTGATGTAATATATTATGTGTAGGGATAGCGATATTTTCATTTATTACTTTGTGAAACATTATTAGCCTAGTTCTTAGTCGGCGTTCTTGTAGAGTTTGCCAATTCATGGTGTTTAACATCTCAGACACACTGCTGGTGTTATGATGTCTGTTATATGTATACCTGGCTGCCCTTCGCTGTACCTTTTCTAGCGAGTTTATGTTTTCGTTTGTGTGAGGATCCCAAACAGTGCAGCAGTATTCTAATTTGGGTCTTATTAGGGTTTGATATACTCGTTCTTTTATTGTTTGTGATTGTACTTTTAAGATTTCTTCTGATAAAACATAATGATTTGTTTGCTTTGGTGGCAGTTTGTTGAATGTGGGTATTCCATTTTAGGTCTGTTGAGATTGTGACACCTAGATATTTTGCATGTTGGACAGATTTTAGTATATGGCCATGCATATTGTAGTAGAAGTGGATTGGATTTATCTTGGTCGTTATATTCATGATATTACACTTGTCTGGGTGAAATGACATGAGCCAGTCTTGTTCCCATTTTATAGCACCTTCGAGATCTTCTTGGAGATTGAGGCAATCGTTTTGTGATTTGATTTGTCGATAGATTATGCTGTCATCTGCGAAAAGTCGGATACTGCTATGTTTGATGTATTCAGGAAGGTCGTTAATGTAAATTAGAAAAAGTATTGGGACAAGAACTGTACCCTGTGGGACACCGGATGTGACTGGTATTTTTGATGATGTCATATTTTCTAAAAGTACTGTTTGAGTTCTGTTTGAAAGAAAAGATTTAACCCAGTTTATGATTTGTTCTGATATGCCAAAGTATTTCATTTTGTACAGCAGTCTTTTGTGTGGTACCTTGTCGAAAGCTTTTGCAAAGTCCATTATTATTAAGTCAGTTTGTATGTTTTTGTCATTGTTTTGTGATAATTCATGTATTAAAGAAATAATTTGTGACTCACATGATCGTTTTTCCCTAAATCCATGCTGTAATTTATAAAGTGTATAAATATTATCTTTAAGCTCCTTCATTAAACAGTCATTGGAACTGAGGACAGGGGGCACTTGATTCCATTTGGCTTATGGCTTTCCACCCAGATAAATGTACAGTACTCACCATCACTCAAAAGAAAACACCCTTCAAACATGATTATATACTTCACAATCACATTCTCGAACCAGTAACTTCAGCAAAATACCTTGGAGTTACACTACAATCAAACCTTAAATGGAACACCCACATCGACAATATCACTTCAAATGGAAATAAATCTCTTGGATACTTAAAAAGAAATTTACAGATATCAAACCCTGAAGTAAAATCTCTGCCATATCAAGCACTAGTGAGGCCAAATCTTGAATACAGCTGTAGTATCTGGGACCCTCATACACATGACAACAAAAACAAACTGGAAATGGTCCAAAGACGAGCTGCTCGCTATGTTCAAAACAATTACCATAATACTAGTAGTGTCACTTCAATGATTGACACTCTAGGTTGGCAAACTTTAGCTGAGCGCCGTCTTAAAACCAGATTGATCATGATGTACAAAATAACACACACTCTAATTGCTATCCCAAACAACATACTCATCCCAACTGACAGCAGAACTAGAAAATCACACAATCAGACATTTAGGCATATAACAACACAAAAAGATACATACAGATGGTAATTTTTTCCACACACTATAGTACAATGGAACATCTTACCACAGACCATTATCTCAAGTCCATCAATAGACTCTTTCAGAGAACAGCTAACACCAACTGTTCTCTTAAGCATTTAAATATCAAATACAATTGTACATAGTTTTAAATTTTTTTGTTATATTCACACTTTTGATTTAACTTTATTTAACTTTCAAAAATGTATGTAAATATGTTTTACCCACGCATGCAACAGTACGTAATCTTCAACGTCTTGAAGGAGTACTGTATACCTAAAGAAGAAGAAGAAGTATTGAATTTATTTATGATAGGCCTGTTTTTATATTCTCAAACTTGTTTATGGTTGAAAACAACCTGAAACATGTTTAAGATAGATAAAAAACGCAATGGTTGAAGAACAATATTTAAGAGAAATTTTCTAGTTCATTCATTATTTTTTAACAAAGTAAAATTAATTCTTCATTTACAAATAAAACAATTCAACTCTTAAACATACTGGTAATTAAAAAGGTTCAAACATATTCAACCGTGCTTCGATCCCGGTTAAGATGTTCTTTAGCCATTTAACCGCATGGTTAAAACCATATCGAAAAAAAAAAACGCTCAACCATCAAACAGTTTAAAACCAGGTTAATGGTTAAGAATTAAAAAACAGGCGTTATGTTGTACATTGTATGTGTATGTATTATTGACTATTCGGGGTCAGGTCATATTCCGACAGCCCATTATTCCAACAGCCCATTGCTCCGACGGCCCATTATTCCGACAGCCCATTGCTCCGTCAGCCCATTTCTCCGACAACCCATTATTCCGTCAAAAATGGTCAAAAGTAGTATAATTACATAAAACCTGTTGTTTTTCTTCTATATCGTACCTAACGGAAGACTGACTTTAATCTTTATACTCACTGGGTGGATTGTTTCTGTATTAAACTAAAGGGTAAATATGGGGTCAAAGTCAAATGTCATGGTGCTAGCAGATTCCTTACATCATGACGTCATGAGAAATCTCAGTACCAATTTCGGAAGGTCTAACACTTCTACATTTTGGATTTAATCATGACTTTTGAAAAGTTTACACCGCCACCGTTACGCAAGACGACACACAAATTATTGGAGGGAGGGGGGTGTTAATTTCTTACCCTGATGTTTACCGAAAAAAATATGTGTAACCTCCGAAAGCTATCAATTGGCTTACGAAAATACAAAATCAGGTTCATGATGAATTTATTTTTTACTCATTGTATATATATTGGAATGACACATAAATTTCACATAAATAAGATCTAAATTAGCAACGCCTAAATAAGGAAATGGTAGACAAAATTCACAGCCAAAACAACATCTTTCTAATTGCAATAACACATTGATCTACCTTATTTCTTTCTAAAAGAATTCTTATTCAATCTCTTTGTCCAAAATGTCTGAGACATAAAATCATGTACCCTGTCTCAGTTTTTAATCAAAAGTGAGTTTTTAGTGAGTACTTTTTTACCTGTAATTACTGAAGCGAATGATATCTTAATATAAAAAGAGAGATAACTCAAAAATAATTTAATGGAAAGTTTTGACATGTTACAAATCTCCCTAGTTTTCTTTTTGTTGCCCTCAACAAACATTAAAAGATATAACCAAATTGAAAAAATCAATATCATTATCTTTGTTGTTATAATGATCTGACGTCATAAAAATATTCTGATAGTGTAACTATACAAATAAAAAAAACATTTACTCTCAAAATGTTACATTTTTCAACATCAATCTAATTGTTTGACATATTATGTTTCAACCACCCTTCTTGCAGAGTTTGTCCTAAACTTTGTCCAAGACTGGTTCCTAGTGCAGCAATTGTTTCTCCTAATTGTTCAAATTTCACTGGCTCTAAGTTTCCGCGAACATCTGCTTTGTTTACAGCAACAGATTTCGGCAAATTGAATGGATTTGAATGTTTACCAGCGTTTGTTGCTTTGATTTCCTCACTGAACTGTCTGTATTTACCGGTGGTGTTCCATCTACACTACTTGACGGTGTTACATCTTCTGCAGTACTGGCAGATTCCTGTTGTTCAAGTTGAATCGGAAGTGGATCGGTATATGTCACATTCCATCCTCCAAAACTCGAATTGCTGTCCTCAGTAATTTCTGAATCAGATTCATTTTGAACCAAGCCTTATTTTCCTGTGTCACAAATTTCTCTTCTGGTGACATTCCTAATGGGACAACTACCATCTTCCAATTGAATTCCATATACATTGTCTTTAAAACGGTGAACAACTTTGTAAGGTGTAGGGTTCCAATTGTCTTGCATTTTGTTTCGCCGCGGTACATGTTTTTTAATAAAATATTTGAACCAATTTCTATAGGTTTGTTATCTGTTCCTCTATTCATAATTTGTTGCCTTTCACTTGCTTTCTTGTGAATGTTTTCATTGGCTGTCTTCAAAGCCTCGGTCATCCGCTTTTGGTGATTAGCTAAGTAAGTGTTTAAATCAGTGTCTATTTCCGTCATTTCATTATGAAAAAGATTGTCAATCGGAAGTCTCGGCTCATGCCCAAACAAGAGAAAATATGGAGTATACCCAGTCGAAGAATGTGGTGTTGCATTGTACATGAATGTTAATTCTGGCAGATACTCGGGCCATTTCGCTTTCTTGTCGGGCATTAATGTTCTTAATCTGTCGTGCATAGTTCTATTGAATCTCTCAGTTTGGGCGTTTCCTTCGGGTTTGTACGGTGTCGTCCGTGACTTTTTAATGTCATATATTCTACAGAGTTCACGAATCACTACACCTTCAAAGTTTCTACCCTGATCACTGTGTAACCGCTTTGGTATCCCTAGTTTCAGAAACCAATCTTTAACTAATACTTTAGCGACAGTTGTTGCTTTTTGATCTCTTGTCGGTATTGCTTGTGTAAACTTAGTAAACACATCAGTTAATACTAGAACGTTTTCTCTTCCATCTGAAGATTTTTCCAAAATGGTAAAATCNATTGCTCGAACTTTTGGTAACGGATTTTTAGCAACTAAACAACGTTCACATGATTTGATCCATTGTTTTACATCGTTCACCATACCTGACCAGTAACAACGTTTCTGTAATAACGCTAATGTTCGTTCTGTTCCTTTGTGTCCTGATAGATTATGTAGTGTTTCAAGAACATAGTGTTTCAATGTTTCTGGTATTACTAACTGTTTACACTCACCACATTCTATGTCACTAATTTTCCTGTATAGAATCCCGTTGTCTATCAACAACGAATCAAATTTCCTCAGTAACTTCTTCACTGGCTTCGTTTGTTTGGCTAACTCTTGTGTGGTCGGTTTTCCCTGCTCTACAAAATTTAAAACAACAGAGAGAACATTATCACTACTTTGTAATTGTTTGATTTCATCTATGGTATACTTTGGAAATGTCGACATTGTCTCTATTTGTTCAGTCAAATTTATTTGGTTTATCTGTATGTGTTGTACATTGCATCTATTGTGTTCACACTCCCACACCGTACGCAAAGAAGTACTGTGTACAATTTGCCTGACATGTGATTCAAAGTCTAATGGATTTCTGCTTAACACATCTGCGTTGACATTGGAACGTCCTGATCTATATTTGACCTCGAAATCAAATTGTGCAAGTTGGGAAACCCATCCCATTTCAGTTGCATCCAGTTTTGCTGTTTGCAAGTAACACAAGGGGTTATTGTTTGTATAAACTATAAATTTGCTTCCTAATACATAATCCCTAAATTTTTCGGTCACCGCCCATTTTAAAGCCAACATTTCAAGTTTCATGGAACTATAATTATCCATTTTTTTTTCATTGGGATGCAAGCTACGTGACGCATACGCTATAACGACTGTTCCTTGTTCTTGCTCCTGTGATAGAACAGCGCCTAAACCTTCTAAACACGCATCAGTTTCTAATCGGAATGGTTTTTTGAAATCGGGAAACCCTAATACAGGTGAACTAACTAATTTCTGTTTTAATTGTTCAAATGACTGAAAACATTTCTCATCCCATTTTTCCTGGAATTCCTTCGCATTTAGTAACTTTAATTGTTTCGATTTTCCCTTCTTTCCATCTGATTTTGTGATTAGTAAATGTAACGGTGCAGCTATTTTACTAAACCCTGGAACAAACTTTCTATAATAACTGCAAAGTCCTAGGTATGATCTGAGTTCTTTTTCGTTGGTGGGTACCTTCCAATTTTGGATTGCTTTTGTTTTATCTGGGTCGGTATTAATTCCATCTTGTGAAATAACATGTCCTAAGTATCTTACCTCCTTCTTGAAGAAATGACACTTAGATAATTTCAATTTCAAACCATGCTGTCTTAGTCTTTGAAACACAAATTCAAGGCGTTCTAACTGCTCTTCTACTGTCTTTGAAAAGATAAGAATATCGTCTAAATATATTAGTAATATTTCAAAATTTTTGTCATTGAAACATGCTTCCATTATTTTCTGAAATGTAGCCGCACTATTTGAAAGTCCCATTGGCATTCTAAGGTACTCGTACAGACCTCCCGTTCCAACACGAAATGCAGTCTTATGGATATCTCTTTCATCAGTTGCCACTTGATAATATCCTTGAGACAAATCTAAACTCGTATAGTACTTTGTTCCGTGTAAAGTGTCCAATGCCTCTTCAATTCTCGGAAGTGGATAAGCGTCACGTATTGTCTTTTTGTTTAATCTACACATAGTCTAATAGACTGGTCATGTTTACGGACTATTACCACGGGCGCAGCATATGGACTACTACTCTTACGAATGATGTTTTGATTTAACAACTGTTTGATATGTGCTCTAACTTCTTCCATTTGATTAGGTGGAACTCGCCTATGTGGAATCGCAATTGGTTTATCATCTGTTGTACGAATTCTGTGTTTTACAATATCTGTGTATCCTAGATCTAAATCGTTTTTTACAAAAGATATCACTATTCTTATCCAACAAGTCTTTAACTTTTTCTATTTGTTCATGTGTAAGGTTGCCTTGTTCTATATCAATGTCTTTCAATTGAACTTTCTGAATGTCTTCAATATTTTGTATCTTTTGCTTATAGACGTCAACATCTATTTTCTTTATCTGAACATTAATTTGAGTTTGATCTATATCAATGTCGATATTGTCTTGTGACACACCTTCATGTATAAGTGAAGCTGAATGTAATGTACCAACTCTTGTTTTCTGATTTATCCAGACATCTTCTAGCCCTATATTAATTATACGTACCGGTACTGTCCCTTGATTTATCTCAGCATAACTATCAACTACCATAATGTTTCTTGGCAACGAGCCTTGGTTACCTTGTAATGCTTGAACAACCGCACAATACTTTCCAGTTTTGTCTTTTTGTCTGGTTGTACACATCACTGTTTTCATAGAATTTCCTGGTATATGTACAGGACTGTTACCTGCTATCTTAACAAAATATATTCTTGGAGAATCAGTTTCACAATCAATAGAATTATTGTACAAAGTTAGAATACATGACAATGGCTTCCCAATAAGATTCATTTTGTCAGTTTCACTATAAGCTTCTAAATTTTCTTTCACTTTCATAAAGAAATTACTTCCTAACAGAAATGGTAATTTGCTTTTACTGTTATCTTCAGTGTCTTTTACAACAAGAAACCCAACTTTTGGAATCATTGTTTTCACTATTGAAATGTCAAGTTCAATATATCCTAAATATGGGATAGGTAAATCATTAGCTCCAGTGACTTTCATCCATTTTGTAATGTCATGTAATATTGGTTTCTTTCCTAATAATGTATTAAAGTATGTTTCGGTCACTGTTGAAACCTGAGAACCAGTATCTATAAGTGCTGTAACTGTTTGATTTTCGACCGAAATTTCTGTTTCTGGACTCTTACTAGCAATGTTTCTAAAAATGTTATTTTGAAATGTATTCGAGTCTACTTTTACTGCTGTATCTTCTACTGACCGACTCGCCGCAGTAGAAGCTACTCTTTTAACTCTTCCGAGCCATTAGGAACACCTGTTCCTCGACCTTGACCTCTGTTACCTCTATGGTTATATCTACCATGATAACCTCTGTCTCTACCTCTATACTGTACATTCGTGTGTGTTTTCTGTGCATCTTCATCGCTTGTTTGTGCTTGAAAAGGTGACGGA
>MJUT01038149.1:48949-76036 GCA_002080005.1 Gigantidas platifrons
TTAATCAAAAGTGAGTTTTTAGTGAGTACTTTTTTACCTGTAATTACTGAAGCGAATGATATCTTAATATAAAAAGAGAGATAACTCAAAAATAATTTAATGGAAAGTTTTGACATGTTACATATGTCCGGACGAAAATCCCAGCCCCGCCCCCTACCCTTCTCCCATCCAAAAAATATAAAATGGTCCGTGCCTAAATTTCATGAAATTTTAATATTATTTTGAAATTTTGAAATAAATTAAACGAAAATGGAAAATGAATTTTAATTCGAAGGTAAAAATGTGGGAAGGGAGCAAATTCGTGTCTGAAAATAAAATCTATTTGGCCTAAAAATCACATTTGAGTTCTCGATCATGCAACAAACAAAGTAGCTAATTTCAGTTCAGAGGTTTTTAATAGCAAATTGTTATTGACCATAAATGTAAACCTTTACCTCTACTGCTGCCGAATGACCATTCTGGATATCTGTTTACCACCAATGCAGTAAAGGACATTCATTTACTGGAAGATATATGTCACGCTTGGTTTTGAGTCCTCAAGCCATTTTTCAGGAAAATTTTTTCGAAGTTGAGCCATAGATTTGTGGATTGAGTTCTATTTTATATTGTCGGAAAAATGGGCCGTCGGAGTAATGGGCTGTCGGAATAATGGGTCGTCGGAATAATGGGCTGTCGGAATAACGGGCTGTCGGAGCAATGGTACGCACCCGACTATTCAATGTAGCCATTGACCCTAATTAGGGTGGAAATTGTGCTTAATAATAAAGTACAGACAATGGACAAGTATTCGCACGCTTCCAATTTTCCCTATATATTTCATATAAAACAACAATTTTTCAGAAGCTTATCCTGAAGTCAATTCACACCCAATTTCGACAATTTTTATATCAATAAAAACAGAATTTTATGTAGTTTTACCGTATACTAGTAATTTCAAAATAATTTTCTATGAGAAACATTTGGAGAATATACAAGCTAAACACACAACTGAATTAATTTCTTTCGAAGTACAATGCTTTGATAGACAAATTATTTAAGTCTGTGTTTAAATCATGGCGATTTGAAAAACATGCTTCAAAACGTAATTTCAAAATTACTATTATAAACTACACATCTTTCTGCTTTCGTTGATAAAATAATGATTAAAATCGGACGTGAATTGATTTCAAGATAATATTTTGAAAAACTGTAGTTTTATATGAAATATATAGGGTAAATTGGAAGCGTGCGAATACTTTTGTCCATTATATATTATTTTGAGATGTTTTATGAATAATTAATGATTTATTAGCTCCTCTATCGTTATTTTTTCATGAATTTCAACAAAATAGTCAGTTTATACGGACAATATAAAACGATCTTTCTTTCTTTCCTTCTTATAAACTTCACAATAGGAATATTTACATACGAACGTAGAATCCACGAATATAACAATCCAGTAAAAATATGTACTCAAATGTCAATAAAATCTAAAACAACTAAATATATTTACAGGGGATTCCCTGTCTCCACCTCAACCGACATGAAATATGTACAAATTAAAATGTCTATGAGTATTCTCAACCTGTTTATTCAGTTAGGTACATCTAACTTGGATGACAATTTAGATATCTTAACCTGTTTCATGATATTTAAAATATGTTAATAATGTTATTGCAATTTGTTCTTTCTGACACACAGGTTCTGACATTACTATATAATATTAATTTCTTGGATATGATATGAGAAATTGAAATGAACATAAGACAAAATCAACAAACCAAAAAACCAAAAAATGAAGAAGTCGTACATGTAATTTGCCAGCAGTATTTTACATATACCAGGGGCGGATCCAGGTTTTCAAGTTAGTGGGCGCACTTAGAATAATCGCGCCGAGCGAAGCGAGGCACGAATTTGTTTTGGGTATTTCGTGTGAAAAATCACGATTTTACGCAAAAAAATCATATTTTTTCCAATTTTACGGAGGGGGGTGCGTCGGGTGCGCCCCCCACCCTTGATCCGCCCCTGTATACAATGTATGTGTTTTCTTGGTTTCATTCGGTATAATAAAACATTTATAGCATGCGGGTACAGGAAATATGAAAATGTATTCACCCATGAGTATCATATTCCCCCGGGCGATGTGTTCGTGCAAATAAAATATTGTCTATTGTCTATTGTCTATTGTCTATGATACTCTTGGGTGAATAATTTTTCATATTTACCTCACCAGCATGCAATAAGTATTATATATAACATGGATGTTACGAATTAACTTATTTAAACCAACGAATCCGAAACGAAACGCTCGGGGTAAAATAATTGGCATAAAGTGCCTACCCGTGGTAAAAATAATATAAATTCGGGCTACCATGAATTATTTCTTAAATAACTTATAGTAAAGAACGACAACTAGCACAAACACCGATATTTCTTCAATAAATTCATCTATTCATTTTAGGTGAATATATAGATGCGAGTTGTTTGCTTTGTTCTATGCCTTGTTCCCTATAAGTTGTCTCTAGAGTTCGGCCCTGGTTTTAAATAGTGGGCTTAGTGTTGTTTGCTTTGTTCTATGCCTTGTTCCCTATAAGTTGTCTCTAGAGTTCGGTCCTGGTTTTAAATAGTGGGCTTAGTGTTGTTCGTGTTGTCCTATTATGTATCTTTATGTTCTTGGTTTTGTGTTGTGACATCCGATACCATTTTCGGCCACGGTCCACGCCTGATTAGCGATGGGGTCCGAGGTGTTCATCCTTTTAGTTTTCTGTGTTGTGTTATGTTATGTTGTGTTGTGTTGTATTGTATTTTTGTTTTGTTTGTCTTCGTCCTGTGTCTTGTGTGCCCAATGTTGTCAGTGTCTCTGGATTGTCCATTCTTTATTACCCTTAGGTTTTCTCTAGCGATTATTTCAAGATTCCTACACATAATTTTGCATAAATTGGACACACTAGCACGAGGGAAGGGACTACAATACACATTACGGATGTCGTATAAATAGAACATTTTGGAAAACCGAATTGTGAAGTTTAACTAGTACTAAATTTTGCAATTTTGTATTACCCTGTGTCTTTTAAAAATACTTGCTTTTATATCAAAATTTTATTTTTACATGTAAATAAGGTTTTTTTTTCTCTGAAATTATAAATGCTGTTATAGTGACAACAGGAACCTTTGAACCGTAATGGAAGCGAGAGGTTGGCGCCGTAAAATCTGATTCAATCCACCATTTCTTTAGAAATGCCTGTACCAAGTCAGGGCCATTGCGGTTTCCCAGTTTCCCGGTTGTTGACTGATTTTGTCTGTTTATTGATTTATGAGTTTTGACTTTCCCTTTGGAAGATTGCTATGTGTTCGGTAATTTTGTTATTACCCTTAATTAATATGGGACGAAGTCCCAACTATGGTAGAAATAGCAATTTTTTTCTATATACTAATGACTAAATTTTCATGCACCGGAAATGACATACCGGAAGTCAATACATGGTTAAATCTGTGCAGAAAATCGGATGCGGACATTTCGTAACCTGGTGGTTTCGTACCTAGATCGGTACTTAAAAAACGACGGAAGATTTGGGTCTGGGTCCCCCTATTTTCCCCCTCTTTTAAGAAAATCTGGATCCACCCTCGGTCTACTTTGAAAAAATACTATAGGTCCATATATCCGAGTTAATATCGTTTAAAAAAAATATTGGACTTCGTCCCAAGTTAGGTAACACCTATTATCATATTATGGGACGAAGTCCCAACTATGGTAGAAATAGCAATTTTTTTGTATATACTAATGACTCAATTTTCATGCACCGGAAATGACATAACGGCAGTCAATACATGGTTACATCTGTGCAGATAATCGGATGCGGACGTTTCGTAACCTGGTCGTTTCGTACCTAGATCGGAACTTAAAAAACGACGGAAACCCCTATTTGCCCCCTCTTTTAAGAAAATCTGGATCCACCCTCGATCCACTTTGAAAAAATATTATAGGCCATATATCCGAGTTAATATTGTTTAAAACAAAATATTGGACTTCGTCCCATGTTAGGTAACACCTATTATCATATTATTTGGATAAATGATTAGTCCTAGATCGCGTTGAGAATTGTCTTCATATACTTTCCGAAGGGCCGAGTTGTAGATGGTCCGAGTAGTCTTTGGGACGACTATTCCATATTCTTTGAAATTACCCCTTCACATCTTCACAATCTTTTCAATAATCTGGATATCCAAGGAATTATAATTCCCTGGGATATTTGACTAATTTTTTATTAGTAAATATTGTTTCAAGAACATAATGTTTTTACGATATGGACTATGCGGGTTTTTTTGGTCAAACGGACTTTTAAAATACAGATACTCTACAATATTATATTCTTTGAGACAGACCCTGCAATATATTCTATATTAATCATCAATGATATATGTATCTTACCAATAATTGTTTATCTAAATTTAAAGAAGAAAAAAATAAATTGAAAATTATTTGCCAATTTATTTTTATTTTGTTTGATTGACAGAATTAAATATTCAGCCCGATTTCATTAACTGCGTAACTATCTTCTTGCGCATGGAGGGTAACATTTGCACGTTTGTTCCGTTAAATTACGTATTTTGGTATTTTAGTAAGAATTTTCATCTATCAAGAACATATAAGTCATTACAAAATGGAGGACTCAAGTCTTGACGATTTCTTCGCTAAAAAAGACAAAACTAAAAAGAAAAACAAGTCCAAACTGACCCCAAGTGACATTCTGGCTCAACAGGAAACCGGTGTGAAAAAAACGAAAAAGAAAAAAGACAAAGAAAACGAAGCTGCATCAGAGGAAAGAAAAGCCACTAATGTAATACTAGCAGAGGTCATTATTTACTAACATTGTTACCCATGACAAACAACTTATTGCTTGTTACATATTTTGTAGCCTGGCATATGTTGCAGTCGGTGACATACAGTGCATGCTTAACAGTCGCATAACATTGATGGGAGTGAGAGTGATTGTTGTTTAACTCCAACTCGGCATATTTTTCAGTTATATCATGTCGAGAACAAGTTAATTTTCAATGAAATGATGATGAATTTGCTTTGTTCTAGACCAACACTGTGTTAGCGGTAGATACGACAACGTAACCCTCAGTCTGCTTGTGCTCCCGTGAGGGTTACGATTCGGTCCCATTCAACGTAATGGAGCAGCGCCCGGAGTGATTCACACCGGGCGGTTGATTCTGTTGTAAGAGGTTGGAAAAATTAACGGGGGTGAAAGCAGTCTTGTTGAATGTTCCACCTTACAAAATTGCTCTTGGATGCCCTGGCGATGTTGATAATGATTCACAATCTGACTGTCACTCTGATTTGGACAGTTGGTACCAGATGCAAGGCCAAGGGTGTTCAGTTCAATAAAGAATGAATAAGAATACCCATGGCTATATCATTTTGTGGTATACCAAGGGTATTTATGTAAGTTTTGTGAACTGTTTTGTGGTCATTCTTCCTCATCACAAGAATTTGTTACTGTTGGCATTAACCTTGGTACAGTATGATCGATATTCTATTACTATACATCCAAGCTAATAAATTTATTGCTTTTCCCAATTCATATCATTTATGCGCTAATCAGATGGCAGTATGTAAATCAAAATCAAAAATCAAATAATTTTATTGATCTGAAAATCCAAACAAACTTGACAAACAAACTAAGACAACTTTAAGTATACAATATTTGATAACATAACAGCTGAGGAAAGACAGAGTTATCTCCCATACAATACAAATGTATAAAATTTCAAGTTACCTCCCATTGACAATTAAAGATCAGTAAAAGTGACTGGAAAAATTAAAACCACTGATTAATCTTGTTTTAGAGACTGATTTAGACTGCAACTTATTGGCACCTAATATACACATTTTACATATGTCTAGATCATTACATGTACTACTAAATAAACATTTTAATTTGTCAAAGTCAGACATATTAATAAATAATGGCACAACATCACAGATATCCTTGAAAAATTTCTTCACGACAAGACTGTAATTTTGAACATATAGTAAAATGGAATTCGTCATCTACTCCAGAATTACACAATTTACATATCCAGGGCTTTCAATAGAAGCCGGTAGCCGGCGATTTTCGCCGTTTATTTAGAGAAAGACTGCCAGCTATTTTGTAGAGAAAAAAAAATTGAAATTTTATTTCAATATCATGTCAGTTGTCGTGTTTCGATAATAAATCTATATTTACGGCGCTTTATTTATATATTTTTTTTGCTTCCTGGAATAACAGTTTCCGATATACTGTTTAATACACGTTTTTTCATTGGTCGAGAGATTTGTTCAGGACTGTATCACAGAGATTCCCAAACAAATCCGATAAAAATAAATTCGGTCCGCAAAACATTGGTTTCCACCGGACCGACTATCCGGTATAAAATACAGGGTTTGTTGTATAATAGAGCCCTGTTTGATCTCCAATTTGTCCATAATTTATTTTGATTAAAACTAAAGTGAAATGCCAGATCAAAACTCTTTTCTTGTATCATTTCTCCATGCTTTGATGAAGTTCAAGGACATTGACAAAATTAAAGTCGCAATCTCAGAAACGCTTATTAATGAACGAAAATATCAATATTTGAAATTATAAGTACAATGCCTTCCCGGGAAAGACGTTTGAAAGAAAATGCAAAGAAAGTGGCAAATGAAAACAAAAGTTTGACATCGTATTTTTCAACTTCATAAGTTGATATAAAAAATGAGTTATTTCCCTTTGTTATATATATACTTGAAACAACCCAAAATGAACAAAATCTAAATATGCCATTTACAATATTTTATTATGAAACACAATAAAACCACTCAAGTTTAATCTGAAATAAAAACCTGTCTACTTAAACTGAAACAAAGACAATATTCAGCAACAACAAGTCCTATACATTACCCATATTTGCCAACCGTTCCGTATTTCGCGGAATTGTTCCGGGTTTTACGTTTTTATTCCGCGTTCCGGATTCGGGTCCGATCGTTCCGCCTCCGATTTTTCTCTTTACAATTTTCCGGAAGACGCTTGAAATCAAATTGAATGAGAAGTTAATGTAAAGTGCAGACGAGATCGCGATTATAACATGTGTTCTAAAATGGCAGATAATGGACAGTTCTGATGACTCAGACAGCTCTAAAAACGATAAGAATGAAGAGCTTTCGCCCAAAAAAAAGATATCGGTCATTTTTGATTTTCATGTTTATCATGTTTATGATTAGATATCAGATAGACCAGAATGATTTCTATGATGTATAGTATGACAAGACCACAATGGTACATGTACATGTATAAATGTTCATATGGTATGGCTGATTAGGTCCCATTGCTTATTTACATATTATTGATTAAATGGTGTCTTTATTTTTCTAAATTTTTCAATCCATCTATAATTGTTTATATTTAAATATCAGAAAGTCCACGATGATTTTGATGTCCATACACTATATAGAATGACAAGACCACAATGGTACATGTACATGTATATAATAATGGTAAGTATAGTATGGTTGATGAGGTCCCAATGCTCAGAATGTATTTTACATCATGATATTGTGTCTATTTTTCTAAATTATTAATCCATGTATATATGTTATTCAGATTGTAGTCCATTTTTTTTATTTTTTGTTTGTTTACTCCAGGAGGATATGTTGGTCTTTAATACAATTAAAATATTTGAAAAAAAAATTGTGTGTTCACAGTCACTGTCTTTCAGACCCCAAGAATGGTCGATTTTGGACGGAAATAAAAAAAAAAAATCGGCAGCAGGGGTGTGCCCCCCTGACCCCCCGCGGTTCCTCTTGGTCACTCAAAGATGTTGGCAAGTATGATTACCTGTAGTAATAACACACATGCGTAAATAGACATCAATTACTTCTTCTTCCTTCTGTATTGACTCCAGGTTTGGACCACCAAGTATACAACTTGTACTTATATTAGAGTTGTACTATATGCACCTTATTTACACCCACAATATCGAATAATTAAAAATTGCAGATGAAAGGTAAAAATAAACAGTATGGTTGTATCCAATATTCTATATACAGATATTTCGAAAAAATTTACAGTTATACCAGTGTTGTGAACAATACTGATATAAATTGATCCATAATTTGCATAAGATCAAATTTTGTTCTACTTTGGGTTATTATTTCCTTTTTTCTAGACAACAATCTTTATTTTTAGTAGAAACCAAAAAAATGAAGCAAATGAACCACAGATTAACAGCTATATCAGTATATCATGGTACTTTATACAGCAACTCATGAAATATTTTAAGTAACATAAGAAAATTACCTGTAGACATTTTGGGAATAAATTTTAATCAGGGAGTAGACATTTTGGGGAAAAAATGTTTAATTAGCCAAAATTGACATGTAGACATTTTGGGATGACCCCAAATTAACACATTAAAGAGAAAATTAATTGATTCAGACCCCCCTGACATATTGCCCTTTTATTCACAGGTCGCACGTATAAAATTGCCCCTTTTCAGTTTTGCACCCTGCCCTTCTTAAATCCTAGCTAGAACACTGACAAGAATCACTCCGGACCGGACAGGTAAAAATTATCGGAGGCGGATATCAATTATTTGGCGCCTAATTTAAACTTGTCTTTTGTGCAAAATACGATAGAGGACTTGATTTAGCCTTTTGGTAAATATTGAAACCTTTGAAATGGACAAATATTACAAGCTTTTTCCTGATTAAGACAAATGGTTGAAAAGATCCACTAAAATTTTTATTTATCTGTGAATTTAAATAAAATACTTTGCTTTATTTATATATAAAAAAAAAAATTCCACAAAATGTTTACTTCCAAGCAGACTTGTTTTAACAAACAATGTTCAGAAAAATATTAATATATACAGTTAGTTTGCGTTACTAAAACGAGAAATGGAAAATTGGTAGCCCTTGGTTGAAAGCACCCACTGCAGGAAAAGCTGGATATTTTTTCGGTCCTGTGAAATTCTTTATTGAGCTTACTGATATTGCAGCTCTCCACAGTTGTTGGTGGATATAAAAAACAATGTTTTCTGGAGCCTCCGGGGGGGCTTTGCCCCCTGGACCCCCTACAAAGGGCACTGCCTTTGACCTATTGGTAGCCTTTAGCGGCCCCCAAACCCCCAGCCGAAAAATGTCTGCGCATTTCTCCACCTACTTTTTGGAAATAGCCTGCTACTTGAAAACTTATTGAAAGCCCTGCATATCCTGTCTTCAGCAGGAGTATTTAAATATCTGCCTTTTTCAATATTTAAATTACTATTACTTATTCTGATTTTAACAAATGTTGATGTAGATTTTTTATTTACATCTGCACATAAATAGTTTTCCAAATCAAACTGTGTTTTTAGTTTTCTATATGTTCTTAATTTATTTCATCAAGATTTATTATTATCATTAAACAATGTCTTCCAATGTTCAATATATCTGTTTTGTAACAGAAAATAAAAGTCTAGATTTTGGAAAAGTGCCTTGATTTTCCCAAATATGACTGAAACCAATTGTATGATACACATACATGTACATGTATCCTTGTGTATGGATTTGTCTCTAAGTAGACATTCTATATCATAATGCCATAACTCATATGTGCACTCTGATGTGTTACCGGATCCTGTAAATATGTTAATTTTAGGTGGTTGGTAAGAAGTAGGTTGGATTTTCTCTTTTGGTCTTGCATCTGGTGGTAAACTAAAGTCAATGAGTGTGGTTTCTTGTCATTGAATTTTCCTTCTGTCTGAAATATTCTTTCATTGACCTCTCAAAGTCCTGTAGCGTGTCCGTTTTTGGTTTTATACCCATTGCTTTGATTGCATCTAATAACTTACCGGTAATATCCTCAGGATCCATTATTTCTGCCGTCGGACTAGTAGGTGGGTATATGATTGTTTTCTCCAATGGGCTTGTTGGTGGGTGTGTTATGTTCTCCACCGGATTGGCCATATGCTATCAAAGTCAATATAACTACATTTTAATAAATTAAAGTAATCCAAATACAAAATATAAATATCTACAATATAAAATAAAATTATCTGAAATATAATTTCCTGTAAGTAAAGAAAGTTTGTGCTACATTACTACATGTACAAGGAAAAATTTAATCAGAAGTCTGAAACAAAATAAATTACTAAAATCAAAAGAAATTCTGAGAAATTTTCTTAGATAAATATATAAGTTTCTACAAAAGACCAAAATTAGTTAAGTGTTCTGAAATAAATAAATTTCTACAAAAGATAAAAAATTAATTTAAGTATTTTGAAATAAATAAAAATTTATACAAAAGATAAAAAAATAATCAAGTATTCTGAAATAAATATTGGAAAATATGACATATAAGCAAGCCGGAAAAGAAATGAAGTAATCTTGAGTTAGAAAAAATCGATCTGAAATGTAGATCTTTAATATTTAGTTTTAAATAACTGAAATTTCAAAGCAATTCTAAAAATTAAATGAAATTTGCAAAAAATAAGTATATCTAAGATCAAACCGATATTATACAAATACAAAATTAATACCATTGAACTGCAAATGAAATCAACTAACAGTTTCAGAAAACTGTCATGTAATGAATCTAATAAAAAAAAATTGACCCTAAGCTTAAGTTGAATTATCTCCCCTGAAATATCAACTTATGATTAAATATAAATCAATCACTGTCTCTAAGTGATCTGTAACTGTATATTTGTTTCTAATAATATTTGTTCCAAAAGGAACAAATAATTGAATAATATATATTCCATGGAACAAGTCTTATGGAACATTTATTCCACCTGTATGACACTATGGGAAAATGTTCAAATGCCTTCTTCTTAGAAACTACAAATATGATTAAAGCCAAACTATACATGAATGTTCATTGGATGGTCCTTTACAAAGTTTAGGTTTTTTGTTCCGATATGAAATTCAAAATGGCGGCTATGGCAGGACTTGGTTTAACATTGGACCCTATGGGAAATATATTTCAAAACGCTTCTTCTCTGAAACCACTTGGACAATTGAAACCAAACTGCCCAGGAATGATCATTGGAAGGTCCTCTACAAAATGTATGTTTTTATGCCGATCGGAAATCCAAGATGGCCACCACCGCAGGACATAGATTAACATTGGACCCTATGGGAAAATGTTCAAATGACTTCTTCTCAGAAACTACAAATATGATTAAAGCCAAACTGTACATGAATGTTCATTGGATGGTCCTCTACAAGTACAAAGTTTAAGTTTTTTGTTCCGATATGAAATTCAAAATGGCAGCTACTTAGTTTAACATTGGACCCTATGTGAAAAATGTTTCAAGACGCTTCTTCTCTTAAACCACTTGGACAATTGAAACCAAACTGCCCAGGAATAATCATTTGAAGGTCCTCTAAAAAGTTTGGGTTTTTATGCCGATCCGAAATCCAAGATGGCTGCCACCACAGGTCATAGTATTAACACAGGCCCATATGGGAAAATACAGAAATATTTCCTTCTCTGAAGCTATTGCACAGATTGAACCTAAACTGTGCATCAATCATTGGAATGTCCTTTACAAACTTTGTGTTTTTTATGTTGATTGGAATTCCAAGATGACTACCACTGCAGGACATAGTTTTTACATAGGACCAATTGGTTCTTTTTATAACCAGGTGAACGATACAGGCTCTTGAGAGCCTCTGGTTTTTTAATTCCCCGATATAGAATTCTTGCCCATATCTTCTTCACCTGTCTGTAGATGTAGTCATTTAACAGACTTCATTTTTAATGTCTTTGAATCAATGACTATATATGTAGTATGTCTTTTCAGGATGATGAAAATTGGGTGGATTTTGAACAGGAAACAGAGACAGACTATAGTGGACTGAGAATACAAAATTTACAAATAACCAAGTAAGATTTTTTTCATATTTATATGCTCCACCTCTAGGCATAGAAGGAGGCCCACCACCTTTAGGAGTGGTAGGGGCCATCAAGTTGGCTCTCATTCAGTAAGTTAATTATTTGAAAATTATTAGTGTTGCACCGATCATTGGAAGTATCGACTAATCAGTTGGGAGGGCCTGGGTGGCTCAATGAGTTAGGTAGTTGGATTACCTAAGGTCAAAAAAAAAAATATGTGTGTTTCCGGTTGCCCGACCCACCCTATTTTTTTTCTGCCAAATTCCCGACCCTAAGCTTTTGTTATGACGATTTCGGAAAAATTTCCGGAAAACTATGTGTTTTTTCCGTAACCGTCTCTTTTATTATAAAATCGTAATGGTGGCGCACTTGCATTTTGTTGAACAAGTTTGTTGGCCGTACGGATAAATAAATTAAATGCCAGCACCTTGTAATACCTTAAATACTTGAAATTGTCCGTACCTAGTCTGGATTATTTAACAGTTGTCAGGGTTTTTGCTGGCTCTATTGGGAATTGCCACCTGACCTAAATTGGGAAATGTTATCGACAAAATATGAATTTGAAATTAACTTAGGCAATAATAAACAAAATAACTGCAGTAGAATTTATTTCACTCAATTACAACCTTTTCATTTTTGAATTTGTCCACTAATGTGTCAAGATTACTAAGTCTGTCCTTTCCTTCCATGGATCATATCAAAAGCTTCCCAATTCATTTGGGTCAATCTTTACCTCAGAAGAGTTTTAATCAAATTCATATATGAAAAGCTCCTTTCCATAGAGGCAGGGATGATATTCATCAAGTAAAGGATGGATGAATTAGTGGGATCAGTTTGAAAAAGTTCACAATATTTACACAAATAACCTGATCTGATTTTAATACGATAACCAGGGAAAACTTTGCTCATACTTAAGTGAACTAAACTTTCTCATATCCTGCTTAACGAGTGTTGGATGATTTTCATCCAACTCTGAATTTTTAACGTTATTTGTAATAAAAGATAAGAGTAGCAACACTGAGTCAGTATCCTCGCCGTGAGTTTGACATCGAGTCGACTTCACAAACGCTGATTTCATTATCATTTTCCTTGGGTTTCTTCTTTTTCGTTGTCACAAAAAAAGAATCGGTTGACCGTGTTTGCTTTGCCTCTTTAGGCTTTGTTTTTATTCAGGTAATATTTACTGTTGTGACACATGTTTATGTCAAAAAAGAAAGACGATCGATTGTACAGAAAAAGCTTACAGATTACCGGATATGTAATCGCATAATATAAAAAAAACGTTTCCGGAAACGGTTACTAAATCCGGATTTTTACCGACAGTAACTCCAATCAGTTTGGGAATTATCTGACTGATTTTGGGAAAAATGGACCCTATTTTTCATTGGGAATGCGGCCGAAATTCGGCAGTAAAATAAGGGGAGCAAAAACCCTGGTTGTCCCTTAGTTGTTTCATGGGTGAATATGCCTTTGAATTTGCCTTTAATACTTGTTAATGGACTTTTCACTTTGACCGTGTTCAGACTTTTGTTGTTACATTTCTTTATTACGATATATGTATGTAAGCTTTTGTAGTTGACAATGTACAAATGTATGATTTGTCTTCTGACACATTTCTAACCCGTCTTATCAGTTCAATATGGAGTGGACTTGCCATTGTGTCCTAGATTCTACATCTGTTGAATGCATTATGGATTGATTTTTACAGTGTTTAATCATTCTTTTAGTTTCATATTTGATTATACAGGAAGGGGGTGCTTAGGTATCAAAAAATCATGTTTAACCCATAGTCTGGAATTTTGTTGGTCATTGTTGTGTCATGTCGTTAGAATTTTCAGTAACTTTATGATGAATTTTCACTTTGCTGTATTAAACCATGGATTTACTTTCTTGTTGGGGCCATTGGTGTGGGTTTCACATGTTGAAGACCTTGTGGGGACATCTGAATGTGTATATATCTACTGTTGGCTTTGGTGATAATGCTAGTACATTAATGATTGATTCATATCCATTCTCTTGTCATCATCTAATTCACTACTGTACAGTTGCATTTTATTTGGACTTTAAGGCTCAGGAAAGATGATACATTTGTATGTACAAGTCTCAGTTCATCAGCAAAGGAATTCAATATTAAAAGCATAGAATCAAAAAACAATGACTTCATCAAAGACATAAATCTTTTGATTGGAGCAAACATTGCTGAAATGAAAAGGTCATCACAACTGTTTATACATGTTTATTATACCGTTCAATATACATTGAATCTCCCTTTTAAAAAAAAAACCAAAAAAAAACCACCTACCTACCCTATTTTGAAATTCCATGTAATAGGAAACACACATATTTTTTTTTTGGCCTAACAACTCGTACACAAAAAATGTACAAGCCTATCACCAATACGGCGTGGGTTTGCACCCGGCTTTGTGAATTACAAAAAAGGATCCACTCGACTCGCAGTCTCAAGTGATAAAGTTCACAAGTTGCTTGTCCATGGTTGGTGGTTCTCTCCAGGTACTCCGGCTTCTTCCACCACTAAAACTGGTCGCCATGATATAGCTAAAATATTGCTGAAAGTGGCATTAAACACCAAAAATCAATCGATCTAATCAGTGGGATGTCAGTGTCCGATCTGAAGTTCGATTCTAAAATCTTGCAATCGATTCTGATTCCTAGTGTTGAAAACATATGCAGTCAAACCTGTCTTATTTGACCTTCGAATGGAACAGTGAACTATGGTCACATGAGGTAGGTGGTCGCTAAATACAGGTTTAATTGATACAAAATGCACTGTGAAGGTAAATTAAAATTAAGGTCAATATCCAATGTATTAATATGCGCTCATGTAATCTATAATTTTTGTCCTACAGTAAAGATGGAGAGGAAGAGGAAGAAGAAACAAATGAGAATGAAGACGACGAAGATAGAGAGACAAGACAAAAGAAAGAAGAAATGTCAGGTCCCTGGAATAAATCAACACAGCCACAATCAGCACAACCAGGTTTGTATCAGGTCCTTGGAATAAATCAACACAGCCACAATCAGCACAACCAGGTTTGTATCAGGTCCCTGGAATAAATCAACACAGCCACAACCAGGTTTGTATCAGGTCCTTGGAATAAATCAACACAGCCACAACCAGGTTTGTATCAGGTCCCTGGAATAAATCAACACAGCCACAATCAGGTTTGTATCAGGTCCCTGGAATAAATCAACACAGCCACAATCAGGTTTTTATCAGGTTCCTGGAATAAATCAACACAGCCACAATCAGGTTTGTATCAGGTCCCTGGAATAAATCAACACAGCCACAATCAGCACAACCAGATTCGTTTATAGGATTTTTTGGGTTGATTTTGGTGTTTAACTCCACTATCAGCAATATTTCAGCTATATCATGGCGACCAGGTTTAATTGTGGAAGAAGCCGGAGTACCCGGAGAGAACCACCAATCATGGGAAAGCAACTGGTAAACTGTATCACTTGCGGCTGCGAGTCGAGTGCACCCTTTTTAGCTCACCAGGCCAAAGGCCATGTGAGTTTTTGCCATCACTTGGCGTCCGTCATACGTCGTAAACTTTCACATTTAAATCTTCTCCTCTGAAACCGCTGAACCAAATTAAACCAAACCTGGCAGGGTGGGTCCCTTTCAAAATTGTGTCAGACAGCCCCGCCCTCCATTCAAAATGGCTGCTGTTACTAAAAATAGAAATTTCTTCAATTGTCCATTGCTGTTTTAGTATAAGGCAAAATGAGCTCAAATTTTAACTGCAGCTACATGGCATATATTCTGGGTTTTTCTGTGAAATTTTTCTTTCAGCCGATTTATACCGATTATGCAAATTAGGCATATTTTGATAAAAGATCACATTTAAATCTTCTTCTCTGAAACCGTCAACCAAATTACACCAAACCTGGCAGGGATGGTCCCTTGGTGGGTCCCTTTCAAAATTGTGTCCGACAGCCCTGTCCATTCAAAATGGCTGCTGTTACTAAAAATAGAAATTTCTTTAGTTGTCCATTGCTGCTTTATTATAAATCAAAATGAATTAAAATTTTAGCTGCAGCTACATGGCAATGAGTAGTTTAACATATATTCTGGGTTTTTCTGTGAGATTTTTTCAGCCAGTTTATTCCGTTTAGGAATATTATGAGATAAAAATCACATCAAAATCTTTTGCTCAGAAATTTGCGTTGAAATGATCTTTGGGTGGCCCACTTTCAAAATTATGTGTAACACCTCTATTTTCTATCAACTTTAGATGTCAAATTGAAAACCAGGTGAGCGATTACAGGCTCCTGGGAGCCTCTAGTTTGTAATTTACAAAGCCGGGCACGAACCCACGTCATATTGGTTATAGGCTTGTTAGTTAATCCTAGCCACCTGGGCCATCATTAATTTTGAAGGGGCTGAGGTTGTCGTATGGTAGTTTGATTTGCAACTACCTTATTACCACAGCGCTGAAGTTGTGAGCTCGAATCTGGCTTAGGTCAGTGGTTTTCTCTGGGTACTCCGGTTTCCTCCACCAATAAAACTGACCGCCACGATGTACCTGAAATATTGTTTGAAAGTGCAGTTAAACACAATAACTGTAACCATAATTAAGAATAGTAGGAGGGGAGAGGAGGGGAAGGGGTGTGTGTGAAAAGAGATATAAAAAAAGCCTGTAGAAGTGCTCACTTAAATCTTTTACCACTAAATCATTTTATTTTCAATCAGTTATGTACTAATTATGATTGATCAGTCTTCGCGCTAACCCACTGCCTGAAGCCCAGGACAAGTTAAACTGGTCCATTCTCTGTCAAAAAAAATATCTTCATCCAGTTTTTTAAACTTGAGAACGAACAATATTACGATTTAAAGCGAAATTATGTGAAAACGTTTTATTTTTAGTTAAATTTTATCGGAGATTTGTAACGATGCAACGTAAAACAGAATCGTTGTATTTTCATACATTTACAACAGTCAACGGGGGATAACTCTATTTATTTTACGACTTACCGGAAATAAGTCGTACAGGGACAGCATGCGTTTCCTGCACAGGCACTTGTTTCTATCAATGGGGAACTCTTCCTCCCTCTTACTATTACAAGGTGCTCAGCTATTTATTTTGAAAAAAATGGACACCTTCGCTTCACGCTATTTTATGGTATTATTTACACTTAAAATACACCCTACCTTATAGCAGTCGCTCCTAAATACATTTATCTTCATCAATATCCACAATTTTATTTATATACATAATACTTACGTAATGATAGTTACATAAGGATTACTTCCCCTGAAAAGTATTCACACCGCCGTGAGCGCTTTAATAAGCACTCAGGTGTATTGACACCCACTACGCATGCATCAATCCCCAGTCTTCTTCGGCGAAAAGTGTTCGCACGTGTTTTTTATTGCTCGTAAAGTACAGTCATTTTCAGTGAATTTTTTTTTGTGGATTTATTTTGTGAAGTTTTCCTTCATAATGGCCGAAGCCTTAATCACGGCTGTGAATTCGGCATACAAGGATTAAATTTCTCCTAAGTCTACACCGTCTCGCTCTGATAAAAATGCAAATCTCGAAAAGCACGAGAAGTCTAAATCTACCGGAAGTAGAAAGAAATCTACAGGTAGATCGAGTCGGAAAACTTCTTTTAGTTCGAGTAAGGAGGTAGAAAGTATGCAGGCAACTACAGGTATGTCAGATACGGTAGAGACTGAATTGAGGGCGGAAATTTCAAGTGTTAAAAACTCTGTTGAGACTGTTTCAATACAGATAGAGAAATTTTTACCGCTATTTCAACAGTTTGTTTCACAGAAAAATGTCACTTCGGGTGGACAGTCTGAAACAGACAGAGAAATTGTCACATCAGGTGGGCAGAATTCTCAAAGTAATAGAGATGGTGCCACGTCAGGTGGGCAGAATCTCAGTGACAACGATAGACATGGCAATGAGGCCGATGATAACGTTGATAATGTGTCCCTTCATCCAGGACGAGATGAAAGAAGGGCCATAGATTATGAATCGGACAATGAATCTTCGTGTTCCTCATGATCAATAGACAGGGGTAAATCGCAAAATCAGAGTCGTTTTCATAGATATTCTTTTCTTGATAAAGATATGAAAGAACCAAAGGATATTAATGAAAATAGTAGTGACAATAGAGACTTGCTAGGTGACATTTTTGGCGAGGATGCAAAAACTAAACCTGATAAATCTGAAATGGGAATTGTTTTGGAACCAAGTCAGATAAATATTTTGAAACAATCATGGCACTGTGAAAATCCTCTTTTGATATCAGCATATAAAGAGGATTATAGAACAGATTTTCCAGTTAGTGATAAATCAGCTGATATGCTAGATCTGCCAAAACTGGATGAAATAACCCAGTCATTACTTTGTAAACGTCATGGTCTTAAAGCAGGGAAATCACGTTACAATAAACTTTTCTCTCAACCAGAAAAGACTTATGAAAACATGGCTTTTAAAGGTCAATCTGCAGCACGTATGGGTTTGGTCATTACTGTTTATATACAACAAGTTTTGGGTACTTTAATGGAAAAAGTCAGAGAACCTGAACCAAATTTACATCTTTTAACTCAAATGGTTAAAGATATTTTTGCTATGTCAGTTAAAGCCATGGATCAGACAGCTTGTTCTGGGGCCTTTCACCACCTTATTAGAAGGAAAGCTACCCTCGTAGATACAGAATTGGAAGATATATCAGAATTAAATGATAAATTTCTGTCTTTGAAATTGTCTAGTGAAGGTGTTCTGGGGAAAGATTTTGAGGAAAAACTCAAAAGTAGATCAGAGACAAATAAACAAATCAAAGATTTACTTCCAGAACTAAATCGGAAGTCATCTTCCACTACAAGTTTTAAAAGAAAGAGTACTGTACCACCCCAAGTACAAGATGCAAAAGTGGCGAAAACAGATTTCTCATCATATCGTATACCGAAGGTAGCGAACAACGTCACCAAGACAAATGATGACAAAAGTGGTTACAAGTCAAATTTCAAACGTTCTGGTACAGGAAGACAGAATTTTGACAAGAAGGGATCAAATAATTCCTTTCGTGGCAATGGCAGGTCTAAATGACTGCAAGAATCAGGTAAATATTTTATGTCAGAATCAAGAGATACCTGTAGGAGGTCGTTTAGGACATTTTTGGCAAAATTGGGAAAAAATAACCAACGACAATTGGGTTTTACAAATAGTAAAAGAGGGTTACAAGTTAGAATTCATAGAGAAAATTCCTCATACTGGCATAAGAAAGACCAATGTTTCTGCAAAAGAGTTAAAAACTCTCTTGATCGAAGTAGATCAGTTGTTTGGAAAAAGCGCTATAGAAAATGTACCTGTAAAAGAAAGACTAGAAGGTTTTTACAGTACATTTTTTCTAGTACCCAAACAGACGGGGGATTTGAGACCAGTGATAAATCTAATTCCCCTAAACAATTTTCTACAGAAAAAACATTTCAAGATGGACTCTCTGAACAGTGTTTTGAATTTAGTCCAAAAAGGAGATTGGGCCTTTTCTCTCGATCTGAAAGATGCATATTTTCATGTTCCAATTCACAAAACTCACAAAAAATTCTTAAGGTTTTGTGTCAACAACCAATGTTACCAATTTCGAGTTCTTTGTTTCGGGCCAACGGCAGCTCCCCGGATTTTCACAAATGTGTGCTCAGTGGTTGCTGCAAACTTGAGAGCTCAAAACATCCGTCTAGCTGTTTACCTAGACGATTGGTTTGTAGTAAATCAAAACAAACAAATATTGATAGAAGATCGAGAGAAGACTCTCCATTTTCTAATAAATCTAGGTTTCATAGTAAATTTGTAAAAGTCAAATTTAATCCCAACACAGACAATAACTTACATAGGAGCAATGTTCTGTTTAAAAGAGGGAATAGTTCGTCCTACTTCAGAACGAATAACCAAACTTCTGTTAGGAATAGAAAATATCTTAAAAAAGGAAAGTCAAGCTACAGCAAGAGATTTTCTTCATCTCTTAGGTATTATGGCTTCTTGCATACAACTAATACCAAATGCAAGGTTGTTCATGCGACCAATTCAGTTACACCTTCTTTTCCATTGGAAATCATCAAGTCAAATTCTGGAAACAAACGTTCCTTTTTCGAAACATTTAAAAGGTCATCTAAAATGGTGGTTGAACCTGGAAAATCTAAACAAGGGCAGGTCCATAACTCCTTGGAACACATCGATAACTCTGACAACAGACGCTTCCAAAAGCGGATACGGGGGTCACCTAAGCAAAAAAGAGACTTTTTAAGGTATCTGGTCCAAAAAAGAGAGTGTGCTTCACATAAATGTATTAGAAATGGAAGCAGTGATGTTATCAATACAACATTTCCTTCCAAAATTAGTAGGCAAAAATGTTCTAATACGCTAGGACAATTGAACTGTAGTAAGATACATAAACAAACAAGGGGACACTCACTCTCCTCAGTTGTGCATGATAACTTGGAAACTATGGCAATTGGCATTAGAAAATCAGATGTTGCTGAAAGCAGCACTCATTGCAGGGGAAAAGAACATTTTAGCAGACCGTCTAAGCAGGTTCAAGGTCCAACCAACAGAGTGGACGTTGAACAGAAAGATAGTCCTAAAGATGTTCACAATTTGGGAAGTTCCTCACATAGATCTGTTTGCATCAGTAATAAATCATCAAACACAGATTTATTGCTCATGGAATCCAGACCATCTAGCTTATGCAAGAGATGCTCTAACAATTCCATGGAACAACATGTTTGCTTATGCATATCCTCCAATATGTCTCATTCCCAAGATTCTGCAACACATGACACAATACAATTGTCAACTGATTCTCATTGCGCCACATTGGTCAAGGAGACATTGGTTCCCCAATCTCCTAAAATTAATAGCAAACTTTCCGAGAAAGCTTCCAGTCAGAGAAGATCTTCTACATCAGCCAAAATCAAACATTCTTCATCCAAATCCAGCAGTATTCAATCTAACTGCATGGCTCTTATCGACAAACACTTTACAGAGAAAGGTTTTTTTAAGCAAACTAGAAAATTATTCCAAGCCTCTTGGAGAAAAGGTACACAGAAAGATTACTCTTGCAAATTTCGAAAATTCAATAGCTGGTGTAGTAGAAGGGAAGTTGATCCCTATAATGCCTCTTTGACTGATGCAGCAGAATTTCTGACAGAACTTTTTTCGGAAGGCCTTCAGTATAGAACTATAGCTGGTTACAGATCAATGCTATCTTCAGTTATGTCACCCATAGAAAAATTTCCCGTGGGACAACATCCTTATACCACTCGCCTAATTAAAGGCGTTTTCAATTCAAGACCACCTAAAGTAGTCTTATTACCAGAATGGGATCTACCTTTAGTTTAAAAAAAATTGAAATTAGCTCCTTTTGAACCTATGAAACATGCTCATTTAAAATACGTCACTTGGAAAACTGCATTTCTAATTGCCATCACTTCTTTCAGAAGATGCAGTGACTTCCAGGCTTTATGTATTGGTGAGGAGTCGGTTGTTGTACAGAAAAAGGGTGTGACTTTTGTACGTCATGGACTTGCAAAGCAAGATAGGCCAAAACATTTTGGTTCTAAGATTTTTATTCCGTCGTATTCTGAGGACAAACTTCTAGATCCAAAAAGAGCTATTTATTACTATCTGAAAAGGACTGAGTCATTAAGGAATTCAGATGACAGTATTGAAAATAGGCTCTTTTTTGCAGTGAACGAACCACATAGACCAGTTAAAACACAGACAATATCGTCTTGGATTGTAAACACAATTAAGTGTGCCTACAATGGAAACGGCAAATTTCGTGCTCATTCTACAAGAGCCTTGGGCCCATCGTGGGCACTTTTTAATGGGGCTTCAGTGAAGTCTATCATGGACACAGCTGATTGGTCTAAGGAATCAACCTTTACCCGATTTTATCTTAAAGTCAGTGTAAATAGCAATTTTTTAACATTTATGAAAAAAAAAAAAAATTGACAGCTGTTTTAAATGTACAGTGTTGTGTAATTTTTTGAACTGTACAGTGTTGTGTAATTATTATATATGAACTGATATAAGAATATAAAGATTACAGCACGAGATGGAAAGATTCTTCAGCTTGGGATAGCTTAGAAATCTCCTTATGTAACTATCATTACGTAAGTATTATGTATATAAATAAAATTGTAAAATTTGTTCTTAAATTTTTATTTTATATTAGAATAATACTTACGTAATGAGATTCCCACCCACCTCCCCTTCAAATCTTTCAGGGCGAACACTTTTCGCCGAGAGAGACTGGGGATTGACGCATGCGTAGTGGGTGTCGATACACCCGAGTGCTTATTAAAGCGCTCACGGTGGTGTGAATACTTTTCAGGGGAAGTAATCCTTATGTAACTATCATTACGTAAGTATTATTCTAATATAAAATTAAAATTTGAGAACAAATTTTACAATTTTGCCATCACCATGTTAATATAAAAAGTAACTAGGCAGTAGGAATTTGTGAAATAAAACGGATTCTACACCTCGATATCTTTGTCGCTGCATTGATCAACTAGCGAAGGCAGTTTACGATAAAAACAAGGATCGAGCTTTGCTGATTTAATGGTGAAGTGGAAAAAGGACTGCCCTATTTAAACGTGTGATTCATAGACACTTAGATAATCTATATAGAACGATATAAGTCAAAAATCTTAACACTTACCTTTTTGACGATGCACAATCCGCCATCTTGAAATGACCATTCCATATCGGGTACACGACAGTGAACTTGTGGATTCTTAAACATCATCAACGAGACTCGTAAGGATTGAGTTGATTATTTATAAGAATCAACACGTTGAAGTGTATTCTCTTACAGGGGCCCGGTTGACTCAATGAGTTAGGCCGTTGGATCTAACAACTCATACAATCCTATCACCAATATGACGTGGGTTCGCGCCCGGCTTTGTAAATTACAAAAAAGGGTGCACTCGACTCTCAGCCGCAAGTGATAAAGTTTACCAATTGCTTGCCCATGGTCGCCAGGATATAGCTGAAATATTGTTGAAAGTGGCGTTAAAACACCAAAAATCAATCAATCAATCAATCTCTTACATGCATTTCCATCTGCAAAAGTGTTTTACCTGATATTTTTTACATTTTTAATATTTAGAAATCAAATAACAACAATAAAACGATATTCTTTTATTGGCATACCTCCTTTCGATTCTCGTTTATATCAAGGGTTTTCAAGTGTCCCAAATATGCACCTATGGTCTGTCTGATTTGTAATTATTTGCGGTCGTTTCGTTATTTGTTGTTTGTATTGCAAGAATCTATATTAAGCGTTCACTACTCGTCAGTCCTGAACATAAATTATGTCATATTTGAAATACTTGTATCAAGCGTGTAAGGAAAGCAGACCTGAATAAGTCAACCAGGGGTTCGGTACCCTCAACTTACAAAATGTTTAAAACACGTTTTAAGTGTAAGAGGGTAAAGTTCATATACGTAAGAACAGAAGAATAAACTAGATTCCTAAAAAATATGCCAGTGTCCGAAATATAGTGGTGACGTCAGTAAAATGTATTAAGATTTTATGATTTTTCTTGTTCCTAAAGACTTTTGAGTTATATGACTTTCCAATCTATTGACTGAGCGTACCCGATGAAGATTATCCCAGAAACGTGTCGTGTGCAATAAATTAGATATCTACGTGTTTCATTGCACGAGAAGATTGACGAGTACAGTACTACGCAATTTGTTTTCCCTGACAAGGTCGAATTGTTTTATTTCTTTTAATGTGGTCATTATGTAATACTTTTTATACGTTGTGTCGTCTGCTTAATCAGACGTTAATTGTGATGACGAACATGTCACGTTTTCTTTCATTATGTATGGTTTCATTTGTAAAAGTGCAATCTTTAATACGCAGGTGTGTTAAGGCTGTTTCTAAGATTGCACGCAATAAAAAAGGGGGGTCATGTATGTAATACACATAAATGAGTAAAACATAACAATAGTTGATGCATATTGCAACTAGTTATTTATACATGTTCGAAAGTGAAAATGTTTCAACTTTGTGCGAGTCAACGTGGATTTCTGTTGATAAAATGGTGGTCACGTGACAATAATCAGTGCCTTAACTAATTTCGAAAAGTTCTAGAATTTAGAGTGAAAGTTGAATTAAAAACTGGATATTTTCTGAAAGATTATTTGTTTTTGTTTAAGAAAAGTGCTACGAGAGCTACTATACAGCCAACAATAGAGAATAAGGCCAGATAAAACGCGGAAAATTGACGATTCCAGTTGTTCGATGGTGTAAAATTGTAAATCGTCGTCTTCTGTCAAGT
The DNA here is from genome assembly GCA_002080005.1 of Gigantidas platifrons. NCBI lineage: Eukaryota > Metazoa > Mollusca > Bivalvia > Mytilida > Modiolidae > Gigantidas > Gigantidas platifrons. The sequence goes on from MJUT01038149.1 coordinate 73,163, forward strand.
TTTTCATTGATCTCGTAGCAAAATCATATATCTTTATTATCTGCTCTTTGTGAATATGTTTTGAACTGTGAATTTATTGACACGTATATTCTAGAACTTTCACGTCGAAGTGTACGTACTCAATCATTTAATCAATCTCGAAAACAATAAAACACCCAAGTGATCCGGCAGACCGATAAAGGGAGGTAACAATATTTATTAACTCTATCGGCGGCAAATATGAAAACAATATAATTTTTTGCTTTATCTAATTAAAGTAAACTAAATTTATCATCGATTCGATAATTAATCGATTGGTTATTTCATATACATGTATATAAAAAAGATTTTTGTGAAGTGATTGTTTATACATTAATTGTAAAATGGTGTAATTATCCATGTCAACTTCTATGTTCTCTATCACTATCAGTATCAGTATCATACAATCTTGTACCTGTCCTGGTCCTGGGATTCATGCACTTATACAAAATATTGATTATCCATGTATTACTTATTCATGTATCAGAGATATAACACAATTATGTCTTTGCATGCATTGGGTATATCAGTAGATGTTCATATTTGACAACTCTGTTAAAAAAAAGTTGTTATAAATTATATTTTGAGTTGAAATACTTTTGATAAAAAATGGCAAAAATTGATATATTTGTAAACATAGAGAATATCTGAGTGTGCATGGTGTAATGATAGATTTGTTTCTTTTGTTCCTTTCACATCTCTTTGTTACAAAATAAAATGTTACTTTTTTATAATGACCTATAGATGAAGTGGAAAAAAACAGATAACACTCGTAACCCTCAAATCTATTTTTTATTCCTCTATATTTTCATATCTAGAACTTGAACCAGATGAAACAGATGGAATATTTAAATTTATAGAATCTGTTTAATTAAATAAAAATTAATCTTGGGTTACATTGTTTTGTTTATGTTTTGTGAATCTGGAAAAAGTCTACTCGGGGCCGTCTTAACAGCATTATAGGACCCCGGGCAAAGCGGTACACTGAGACGGCTACCTATACAATCACTCGTTGGAATAAAAATGTAAATGTAGATTAAATTAAATTAAATATATAGCTAAATTGTATAAGTACTTCAAAAAAAATCAGTGTTTAAACATTAAAAAACATACCGCACACAGCATACACAAGATTAGCATGTGGCCTCTATGCTCGTGCGCCCCACGGGCAACTGCTCAGCGTGCCCATGCGTTAAGTTGGCACTGAGTCTATTGATACATTTCTAGTATCTGTATATCTACATATATATGGTTCAATGTTATGTACTATTTAATCTTGTTTTCTTTATGTGTGTAGGTTAAAACTTGAAGAAAGGGGCAATCAAATACAGTGGTACATGTAGCTTTACACCTACTTTTTTCCCCATTAAATACTAGCAAGATAATTTTTATTACCATTCTGCAAACATATAAACAAAATAACATAAAAGCTGTACACATCAATCTCCATGGGCTTTTGAACCAACAAAATAAAATATAAATAGTTTTAAACACCAGCAATTAGAGATGAAAAATATGTAATAATTCTACAGCAAAAAAATATATATATTAAAAAAAATGCAATATGCTCAACCTAGCAAACCAGGTAGCCTTGAGGAGCCTTGCGAAATTAGCAATATTTCATTAAATACTAAATTTGGACTGTCAAGCTACCAAAAGAAACATAATAATGTGAAAAAATTAGATATAGCTTTGTAACAATCAGATATTTTACAAACTATCCAAGTACCATAGCATATCTGCTATATAATTTTTCCATTTGATTTGACAATTTCTGAGAAAAAGTATAAAAAAAATATGGACAACAGATGACAGACAGTCATGATAATGCATCATTTAGCCTTTTTGGGCCAGTTCAGCTAAAAATCAGTAAACTTTCTTAATTTCAAATTTTTCAAACATCATAAAAATATTCAAATATTTCAAGCCCATTTTGTTTTTACTTTATTATAAGAAGATGGGTTATGAAGATCAATCTGTTTCATCAATAGATCAATATGTACATGTATCACATGTTTTGCATTTTACCTTGATCATGGCTTGATGTCCATTTATCATACCCTTAATATATCACCAATATGATTGAATGCATAACAATGAACTTAGCTCAGTGCAGAGACAGTTAATATGATACTCAGCTACTGAACTAAATCCAATGAAAATGCTGATATATGCTGTATATATGCCTACAAAATATATTGTCAAAACATACAAGGACTAAATAACACTGAAGTTTATTTGACCTCTCTATTAGTACTCAAAATCACACAATTGCAGGATAAATTCATCATGCTACAATTGGGTTTTATTTAAAAAAAATAAATAAATTAACAGTACAGTGTACAATGTATACATAACCAGGTATGTCTTATAAGAAAAAAAAATACCGGTATCAATGCTTAAATACATGCTTAATTATGTAAAGGTTTAATTTACTGAACATGTTTTGGCATAACTAAATAAACTACAATATATTACAAGGAATTAAGCATCTGTCCTAATATGTCTCAATAAAAATTTCTTTGATCAAAATGTGATATTGTAGCACAACCAGATCACCCACCTTTAATTAAAACTTGGATTTAAATTACAATGTAGATAATAGTTTCATTTCAGTTTTTTGTTTTATGGTTTTATGTACATTTTTTGTATTTACTGTGTGAACCATGAATTTTGTTAGCTAGTAAAAAGACAAACTGGACCTAGAGAATAATTAACTTGTGTCAGATTAGTATTTTCCCATTGTTTATTTCATCAAATCTGTTATATGTAAATTAATGTTGACCAAAACAAATTTCAGATGTTTAAATGTTTATCCTCCCCAGTCACTTGACAGGTTTTTTTTTAGGAAAAAAA
>MJUT01038149.1:76732-104627 GCA_002080005.1 Gigantidas platifrons
GCATTTTACCTTGATCATGGCTTGATGTCCATTTATCATACCCTTAATATATCACCAAGATGATTGAATGCATAACAATGAACTTAGCTCAGTGCAGAGACAGTTAATATGATACTCAGCTACTGAACTAAATCCAATGAAAATGCTGATATATGCTGTATATATGCCTACAAAATATATTGTCAAAACATACAAGGACTAAATAACACTGAAGTTTATTTGACCTCTCTATTAGTACTCAAAATCACACAATTGCAGGATAAATTCATCATGCTACAATTGGGTTTTATTTTAAAAAAAAATAAAAAATTAACAGTACAGTGTACAATGTATACATAACCAGGTATGTCTTATAAGAAAAAAAATACCGGTATCAATGCTTAAATACATGCTTAATTATGTAAAGGTTTAATTTACTGAACATGTTTTGGCATAACTAAATAAACTACAATATATTACAAGGAATTAAGCATCTGTCCTAATATGTCTCAATAAACATTTCTTTGATCAAAATGTGATATTGTAGCACAACCAGATCACCCACCTTTAATTAAAACTTGGATTTAAATTACAATGTAGATAATAGTTTCATTTCAGTTTTTGGTTTTATGGTTTTATGTACATTTTTTGTATTTACTGTGTGAACCATGAATTTTGTTAGCTAGTAAAAAGACAAACTGGACTTAGAGAATAATTAACTTGTGTCAGATTAGTATTTTCCCATTGTTTATTTCATCAAATCTGTTATATGTAAATTAATGTTGACCAAAACAAATTTCAGATGTTTAAATGTTTATCCTCCCCAGTCACTTGACAGGTTTTTTTTTAGGAAAAAAACCCTCTGAAAAGGGATGTTATTCTCTGATAATACATAAATACTTTTTGGTTGTCAATTATTACACATTGGGATTTGGTCCTACACAAGTATTCAGAATTGACAATTTGCATTTCCAAGCCAAGGTGTTATGGAGATTGGAGATTGTAAAGAAAACAAATGTAAATTCTAAAAATAAACAGGACCCCAACCCATCAAGATAAATTTTGTATAAAGATTCAAACACTTCTTAATGGTTTTCATCAAAACTTGAAAAAAAAATTATAGTCATTACATTGATTATTTCTCTATAGTATAAATTGTGTTCAACAACTTGCAAAACAAAGGGGGGGGGTCTGATTAACTTGTGTCTGTGGCAAAAATAGATACTGCATCATCAAACATCTCGATCTTTACAAGAAAAATCACGAAAATGTCGGTATTAACAAGATAGAGTACTAGGCTTAAGTATTCTATTTTTATTCTCCATGTGCTTTCTTCAAGTTCGGTAAGTACGACAACACCCCCCTTTTTTTTGTGCTTCAGGAGATTGTCATCTTCAAGTTCGGTAAGTACGACAACACCCCCCCTTTTTTTGTGCTTCAGGAGATTTTCATTATTAATTTAAAACTAAGATTGACCTCTCAGCATCATTTGTCTTCAACTGACGATGGGTACATTTTCCTTTTTTTGTGAAATTCTGCTACATAAGTATCATATTGATGGTAAACATGTGCGTGTATCATTCTCGTATAATTTGTCAACAAACAAGCTTTTTGGCGATGAAGATTTCCAAATATGGGCATTGAAGGGGTGGAGCTTAGCAAGACTGACAAGTCTAAAATCATATATTACAATCGACGTATGCAAAATGACGATATATTCACAATCTGTATAGTCAATATATATATTTGTTAATCTTACTGTCACAAAACGAACAAGGAATAAGTGCATTAGATCTGCAGAAACACATTTTTTCTTCGGACAGTTCACCCATGAAGATTACGTTTCCATGGATGCAACGTCATGACATAAACTATTACAAAGAGGAGCAACTCGTATGAAACAAACCGAAGTGAAACAGCCTTAACACACCCGCGTAGCAAATTGAATAACGAAACTAGACATTTTGTTTAAATTTCTTGCACATCATTTATCCGTTTCCGTTAACGAACTATTATATAGAACCTTCTATACTATATAACACTAATCAACGGACGACGAAGTTAATTCACTGGAATAATGAATACAATGGCATGGCTACAATTTTGTTAAAATAATTGACCTTGTAATGTCAGTTTTACGACGTTTATTTTGATCCGTTCGTTATAAACATAATCCCGTCCTTTCTTCACTCATTGACCTATCAACAAATTTGTAACAAAAGTAACACGGGTGCAATTAGTAGAGTATAAATTGCTTACCGTTTTGATCCCCGTTTTTTAATTTCTTGTGTAGTTTTTTGTCGACCAATGTTTTGTACTTTTGTTCTTGCACTGTCTGTCCTTCGAATTACGGTTTCTACAATCTTGCCACCATTAAAGCTGCCATGACGGGAGTAATTAATTGAGCAGGAGATGCTGACCTGTATTAGGTATCTGATCTCACTATTTGTTGTGCTTTGTGCTTGTGTGTGATTTTTGTAATTGTACTGTTGTTAAACAATGGTCACTATTTGAATATTTATAACATTTTATGACAATTTAGAGACATTTAAGATGTATAGTTCCTAAATAAAAGAATTTATTTAAGCTAAGGATGATCTCCCTCCGCGGGAATTGATGACCTTGGCCGATTGTTAGCTGTCCTGTTTATGACCTTTGGTTTTCTTTTTCCCAGTCTTAAATTATATGACTTTCCAATCTATTGACTGAGAGTACCTGATGAAGATTATTCCAGAAACGCGTCATCAGCAATAAATTCTCAATCTACGTGTTTCATTGCACGATAAGCTTGACGAATACATACTATGTTGACTCGTCTCTTTCCTAAGTTCATAAAATTAAATGTACTAAGCAATTTGTTTTCCTTGACAAGGTCGACCTTTTTTCTTTTAATGTGGTCATTATGCAATACTTTTTTGTGTTGTGTCGTCTGCTTAATCAGACGTTAATTATGATGATAAACATGTCACGTTTCCTTTCTTTATGTACGGCTTCATTTGTGAAAGTGCAATCTTTAATAGCAAATTGAATAACATAACTAGACATGTTGCATCAATTTCTTGCACATCATTTATCCGTTTCCTTTAACGAATTATCATATAGAACCATCTATACTGATGTCACCCTAATCAACGGACAACGAAGTTAATTCACTGGACATAATGAATACAATGGCACGGCTGCATATTTGTTAAAATAATTGACCTATAATGTCAGTTTTACGACGTTTATTTCGATCCTTTTGTTGTAAACAGAATCCCGTCCTTTCTTCAAAGGGACCCGGGTGGCTCAATAAGTTTGGTCGCTAGATCTAACAACTCATACAAGCCTATCGCCAATATGGCGTGGGTTCGCGCCCGGCTTTGTAAATACAAAAAGGGTGTACTCGACTCGCAGCCGCAAGTGATAAAAGTTTACCAATTGCTTGCCCAGGGTCGGTGGTTCTCTCCGGGTACTCCGGCTTCCTCCACCACTAAAACTGGTCGCCATGATATAGCTGAAATATTGTTGAAAGTGGCATTAAACACCAAAAATCAAGCAATTAAAATCGATCGATTTTCTGCTTCTTATTATTCTTTTAGTATCGTCGAAGTTTTTTTATTTACATTATAATGATGACGTCCGTGCAGGGTTGGGGTCATTTCATTGCAAATGTAATTAATTAAATTACCAATACAATCCAAAAACCTAAATTACAAAATTATTACCATTACACTGATTTTTTAAATGTAATTAATTAAATTACACATTACTTTGGTGAAAAATTACATTGTGCTCTTGTTCAATTTTTAAATGAAAAGAATAACAGGGACTATGAAAGTACTATGGAATATTCTGTGATAAACATACTCTAAAGCATTAAGAATTTCAGTTTCATATTAACAAATCAAAAAAGTTTCAAAACACATATACAAAACAAAGAATGAATCAGTTATCTACAAATCACAATTGCACTTTATCATCATCATTTTCTCGAATGTGTCATCCCCAAGATATGTATGTTGAGCATTCTCTGCATTTTGCTTTGAAATTTCCAGTGGTCTCTTTAGGTAATTCAAAATGATCTAGAATAGTTTTGTCCATTGCATACTAGTAACCTTGTATCAATAATTTCCGTGGGACGAAGTATAACGGGAATTTATTTTCTCACCCCTTGGATACAGTAGTCCACTAATTTAGGTGAAAAAGATTTTGCTATCTTACCCCGGCTCCAGGGTAAGACAAGCTACACGCCGTTTTTCCCGCAAAATTGTTTTCCATTGTTGAATTAAATTGTCGATTTATAGTGCCTTGGCAGTATTTTAAATGTATTTCACAATAAAATACAATGTATTTTATAAATATATTATATAAATGCTACTATACAACAGCGATATATTCCTGTTAAAAAGTTGTTTGACGTTGGTCAAAAATGAGGTTATTTTTTTATTTACACGTTAGTTACGTTAGTTACCGAACAAGGGAGAGCACTCTATATTTTCTCAACGTAAACAAATATTGACACGATAGATAGAGATGAGAAAAAGGGGCAAACATCGTAAAAGGTGTAAGATTGTGTTATTGTAGAATCTATCACAAGTCTGTTAACTTTATTATTTTGAACTTCTTTAAAGCTGTAAAATGAAAATCTTGTTTTATTTTATTACGTGGCATTTTGGGCCTGTGATACGGTTCGCAAATTAATGCACTAAAACTACACAAAAAGTAAACAAACATTGACACGGTAGAAAGGGGTGGGAAAAAGAGTCAAACACCGTAAAAGGTGCAAGATAGTAAAATCTGTGACACCCTCGGTGAGATTTAAATCGTATCAGACTCGGACAAGCCTCGTCCGATACTATTTAAATCTTACCCTTGGGTGTCACAGATTTTGCTATCTTGCACCTCTGCCGGTGTTAGACCCGATATGTCTTCTTCCGAAATAGTTCGGAGGCGTTTTTTTTGGCGCCAAACAATGATTGTCTAAAATGATTAGTGAATGAATAGTCATTTCTCGTCCTGCTTTCATTGAGTGAACATCAAATTTGTGTCATAATGGATCCAGCGAACCTTGAAAACAGCGTTAAACGGATCGTCGGAGAAGAAATTGAGAAGTCACAGAATGATTTGCTTACACAAATGGATGGATTGTTTTCTGTAAGATTAAAAGATTTCGATAACCAGCAGGAGCGTTCAGAATCACAGATAAGCAGATTACAAAGTGAACTTTTTTCGTCAGATGACTATATTTCAAAGAAAGAGCTGTGAAGACCAGTATAAATTCAACCGAAAACTCGCAGTAGCCTTGAAGGAAGGTGATTCGCATTTGGAGCCTAGAGATGCCGGTGCCGCTTTTGCCAAGCAGAAAATTTCCGAAGGTATGGAACGTTTACGTTATCGCCAGAAGTTAGTTAAAATGGCCGATTCGTCGGAACTGGGTTGGAGGATAGTGCAAGAATATACAGAAAATCCTTTAGCAGATGATTCCGAAGACGATAAAAAGATATTGAGGGCGCAGACACGTGCGGGGAGGAAATCTAAAGTCGCGAAAGCAAAAAAAAAAAAAGAAACGTCCTACGCCATATAGCCGACCCGCAGCAAGAGCTACAAGTTCCAGTGGAAAATCGACAGTCAGACCTGGTTTATGCTACAACTGCTTCAAGCCTGGTCACTAGCAATTTGAATGCCCAGAGAAGAAACGAAAGTTAAGTACTGATTGATTAATTTGTAATAAATTCAATAGCATTTGCTCAGATATACAAAATGACGAAAGTTTACAGGTGAAAAATACTCACCTTAATGACAAGTCTTCTGTGTCTGATAGTAATTGTTTACTCAAGGGTAAACATGTTGAACAGGTGTCATGCCATTTAAAGGTCAATAAAGGCGTAATCACGCCTGTAGGTAAATTGAAAGGCGCAATACACAAATGGAAAAATATAGACACAAGTAATTATATTTTACAAGTAATAGAAAGGGGGTACGGTATTCCGTTTAAAGAAATACCAAAAATGTAGTTTTGAGAAACAATAAATCTGCAAGGGAAAATGTTGGCTTTGTCAAGAATGAGATTACAAAATTATTGGAAAAAGGTTGTATTTCAGAAGTAGCCGAGGCTCCTTGTGTGGTGAATCCATTAACGGTTGCTTATAGCAGATCAAATAAGGCCCGTTTAGTATTAGACTGTAGGCATATCAATACATGTATGCATCAGTTTAAATTTAAGTTTGAAGATGGTTCAGTGGCAAGAGAAATGTTTGCTAAGGGAGATCACTTATTTAGATACGATTTAAAAGGGGCCTACAATCACATCGAGATAATGGAAGAGCATAGAAAGTTTTTAGGTTTCAGTTGGAATTTTGAGAATAATGAGAAGTATTTTGTATTTAACGTTCTTCCATTTGGTTTAGCCATTGCAGGTCATATTTTTACTAAAGTTTTGAAAGAAGCTGTTAAGTACTGGAGAAATCAAGGTTTGAAAATTATAATGTACTTAGATGATGGACTGGGGGGAGCTAATGATTTTCTTTCGGCAAAAAGGTCAAGCTCATATATCAAAACAAGCCTATCTGAATTAGGTTTTTTGATAGCAGAAGATAAATGTATTTGGTATCCACAACAAGATATGATCTGGATAGGTTTAGTTTGGGATGTGAAATCCGGAAAGCTTAGAATTTCTAATGAACGTGTAGATAGATTACTAAATGTCATTGAAAAAACATTACTTCATGTTAGTAAAGATAAAGTGCTGTTCAGGTCAAAATTTGTTGCTGGTATTGTTGGTCAGATCATTTCGATGCAAGCTGTTTTTGGAAGCTTGGTTAGATTGAGAACTAGCGAGTTGTATAAATGCATTGTATTGAGAGCAAGTTGGAAGTCACTTGTTGCTTTGACAGCTCCAGCTATTGAGGAGCTTAGGTTCTGGATAAATTCAGTAAATCAGTTGAATGAGAAAGGTAATGATCTGCATGAGTCAGATTTATGTGACTCAGAGGCATTTACAGATGCTTCTGAGACTTGTTTTGGGGGCTATGTTGTGTCTAACGTTGATAGCTTATGTGCTGAATCGGTCCGTGACCCTATAGATCTATTGACTGACTGTAGTCTAGTAGCACCAAGTAACAGTTTGAATACTGTTGCAGGAAGTTGGACAAAATCAGCAAGTGGTAAGAGTTCAACATGGCGTGAACTATTTTTTTCAAAAGTTAGATCAGTTATGGGGTAGACATACAGTAGACAGGTTTGCAACTGATTACAATACAAAGTGTAAAGGTTTTAGCTCAAAGTACTGGTGTAAAAATACAGAAGCTGTTGATGCTTTTACACAGAACTGGTTTGGTGAAAACAATTGGTTCGTACCACCACCCAGCGTTATATACAAGGTTATACGAAAGTTTTCCTACAACAAGGCAAATGGTGGTACCGTTATGGTCATCGGCGTCTTATTGGGTTTTATTGCATGACAATTTAGGAAATTTGAGGGAATTTATTACAGATAAACAGCATTTGAGATATAAACATTCTGTCATTATACCCGGAAGTGGAAATAACGGTGTTTTTGGAAAATTTATGAAATTCACAATGGTTGCATTTAAGATCAGATTTGATTGATATTTTTTGTATTTTGTACAGGAATAAACCAAGGCTGTGGAGGAGAATGGTATTAGTTATGATCATCATTTACACAGTTTGGTGAAGAGTTTGTCTAAACGATTACTTGATTCCAGAAGTGACAGTACTGTTAAAAAAATAGTATTACAGTTTTATGAAATGGGAAAAATTTGCTAAAGAACATAGCTTAATTTCTTCTCCAGCTTCGCCTATGCATGTGTCTTTATATTTAGTGTTTTTATTGGATTCTGGTGCTACTTATAGTACAGTTAGCTTGGCTTTTTATTCCATTAAATGGGCTCATGACATGTGTGGTCAGTTAAGCCCTACAGGGAATGCTTTTGAAAAAAAATTAGTTGAGTCAGCTAAACGTACTGCTAAAGCCCCAGTTGTTAAAATAGATCCTGTTTCCACTGATATTTTGATAAGTTTATGTGCTATGTTTCAAGGATCGACTGATTTAACGGTAGTTAGAGATCTTGCTATGATTTTGCTTTGTTATAGTGCTTTTCTTAGATTCAGTGAGTTAAGTCAATTAAAATGTCACGACATTACAGTTAAAGATGATTATTTGGTTGTAAAGATAAAACAGAGTAAAACTGATCAGTACAGAGCAGGAAATGAAAGTTTAGTTTCTAAAGGTCAGTCTTTAGCCTGTCCATACACCATGTTAATGAAATACGTAGGTCTTGCAAATGTAAATATTTTTTCTGACATGTATTTGTTTCGTCCTTTGTATAGATCTAAAAATAAGTGTGGTTTGATCAATGTTAATAAACCTATTAGTTATACTACAGCCCGAGAATGCTAAACGTTTAAAATTGGTTGCACCAGATTTAAATCTAGGTTTACATTCTTTGAGGTCTGGTGGTGCTACTATGGCAGCAAATTCTGATGTAAATGAAAGGTGCTGGAAGCGTCACGGTAGGTGGAAAAGTGACTCCAGTAAAGATGGTTATGTGGCAGATTCTATTTCCAATAGACTAGAAGTGTCGACGCATTTATGTCTTTAATATACCACTGAATTATTATATAGTGTTGTTATTTTTACACAGTTTACTCTGTCTTTGTTGTTTCTATATATACAAGCAGCGAGCTAGTCAGCAAACATAAGTTTGTGTTTGGTTGTTATTTTCTGTGTATAAAGATGTATAGGATAAGAACTTCAGGTTATAGAGAAGACTCAATAATTTCCGTGGCACGAAGTATAACGGTATTTTATTGTCTTCTCCCGAAATAGTTCGGAGGCGTATGAATTTTTTGGCGCCAAAAAATGATTGTGTTAAATGATTACTGAATGAATAGTCATTTCTAGCCTTGCTTTCATTGAGTGAACATCAAATTTTCCTAGGTCTATTATATATGTCTATATAATCCGTGTTATTATATTTTGATATACATAATATAAGTTGGTTCAGATTTACATAATTTCCGACTTAATGTTAGGAGATTGGCTACACAAACGTAATCGGAGTTGGCTTATTTTTATTTTAGACATATTTGGTCTACAACATTTTTAAGCCGCAGTCTTCGGACTGAGAGTCATTTTTCCTCTAAATTCGTCATATGCATGGTTGAGCTTTCTTATATCAAGTGAGGTCCTACATTTGGTTTCGCCTGGCATTGACAAAATGACACAGGTTTCCAGAAAACGCTTTTTCCTGGTCGGCCACGAGACAAACTTAGAATGGTGCATTTTTTAGTCATTCAACAATATTTTGTATATTGTAATTTATGTGTGAACTCAACGGGATTTTCAGTTTAGTTTTTGTATACTGAGACATATGATATTGTATTGTAAAAATTTATTTATATTGAATAAATCCGGCAGCTCAGAAAAAAATAGACAAGCAGCGAGCTAGTCGACAAACATAAGTTTGTGATTTGGTTGTTATTTTCTGTATATAAAGATGTATAGGATAAGAACTTCAGGTTATAGAGAAGACTGTTAATGCATTAGAGTTCAACTTTAAAATGACAAATTCTGTTAAAAAGAGTTCACTTCTAAAATTGAAATTCACTTCGATTAATTCTTAAGGTTGGTAAAAGATAAGAAATATTATGCAAGTATGTTTTAATCCCTGCTTAGGGGCAATGATATGGTTTAATATTTCTGTCAACAATTGACATCTGTCTCTAATCATTAAACAAACAAGTATGTTTTAATCCTTGCCTGGGGGCAATGAAATGGTTTAATATTTCTGTTAACAATTGACACCTGTCTCTAATCATTAAACAAACAATTATGTTTTCTCTACAAAAGGTTAATTAGGAGGTGTTAAATGATTAATCACCTTAATTGTGTACATAGGGCAAATGCAAATTGCATATCAATAGAACCTTATATGATATATAAGAACCATCTAGTACTACTAAGAGTTCATATTTTATTAAGAAAAATAAAATTCTAACATGAATAACAAATTTCAAAGGGAATTGCTCAAATTTAATAAGAAGACATATTTTTTCCAAATGTATTACAGTCTGTTATACATTTGAAATGAGAAAAGATTCATACAGTAGTTTGTATAAATAAATGAACAATGTAATTGAAAAGTAATTCAAATGTAATTGGCATTACTGCCATTTTCTGGCTGTAATTAATTAAATTACCATTTCTTGTAATGAAAAAAATACTGCATTACGCATTACTTTGCATTACATGAAAAATTGTAATGCATTACAATTAATTATCATTACCTTTCTAATTACCATAACCCTGCGTCCGTGAATGGTTGTTGCTCATTTATTTCTTCAATATTACCAAATAAAGGCTTTCACGACATGGGACATTAATTGATCAGGAGATGCTGTCACATCTTGGGTATCTGTTTTCTCTCCTTGGGTTTTGCTGTTTTGTCCTTTTGTGTGTAACTGTACTGTTGTCAAAGTCTGTTTGTGAATCTATCCTTGACTAGAACATCTCTTTCTGACAGGCGTATCATGAAAAAGTTGTCAATGTTCTATTTACAAATAAGTACATACATGGACATGCTGAAAATCAATTTAAACCAAACAAAATGTCTAGCTAATACGTCTTCTTTTAGAATTCTGACAAAACCAGCAATTGGACTTTCTACTTAACGAACCAGATACCTTGATAACCCACGAGTAGTTGCAACCTGTCCCTATTATTTCCATTTACAATTGAACTTGTATCGTTTTGAAAGTTGTAATTTGATTGGCTGTAAATATGTAGTTTCGGAACTAATCAAAATATTTTAAAATGATTGATGACTACGAGAATTTACTGAACTCATGATAGAGGATCAGAGTGTGATCAGCCGTATGTTACTGACGATATACTGAAAGAGCTAAGTTTTTCTAAATGCATAATAAAAACATTTCCACAGACACCTTTGTAATGTAATGTAATATTCTCAATAACAGCCAGATGTGTCGCTGGGAATTTTTACAACAAGAGGGAGTGAATGGGGTCCTATTAATCAAAGCCTTAGCCAGATTTCAAATAACGTTTGTGATTGTCTCACGGCGTTTTTCAATTAGGTATTTTTTTACCGTCTTGTTGTTGGGTATATTGACGCACATTATTGTTTTGATGTTATTAGAGGAGCGGTTGAGTGCAGATGTTGATCTTCCAACATTACTCAGTATCAAACAAATAAATATGTTCATTCATCTCAGTTCGTGGGAAATTAGGGGAAGAATTCAATTATTTTGATCTGCAATAACAGGATATCACATTGTTCAGTAAATATTTTCAATATATTGAACGGTTCATTTGAAGGGACAGCTTGCGATGCATATCACCAAGACGTCTCTGCGTTCAATTGCCAACATAGGCATCGTGTGTTGGATACATATATATGGGAACAGGTTTGTCAGCTAATATTCTTTGCAACATACGGACTATCCATCATGCGGATAATCTGAGTAAATATGTGTTGTATAATTGGTATGTTACCACAATCTGTTTGTTTAATGATCTTATGTCGCCTTTCAAATCTTACGGCTTCTGATTACCCCTTAGATATCTTCAAACTTTTCTGCGTGAGAAATGGTAATTACCCTTGGCATTTCGTCGAACAGATTTAATTTATTCCAACCTGAATTCCACATTCATTTCTCCCTCGTCTGTTTTGATACTACGGATATTCAAGAACATGCTTACGGAAATGTAACATTGTATAGTTTCAATTTTCTTGGCCAATTCACTAAGGAGAGCCGTTACTGTTGACATGTAATTGTTAGTTTTTGTAAATAGGGAAACAATTAAACACAATTTGTTCAATGTGTTAGATTTTGTGCAACATGCTATGACAAGACCAACAATCATATATTTTTATAATTCCATATGTTTTGCTGTAATTGAATGTCTTTTGTAGATTGTCTGTGCGTACAGATAATCCCTGTCGCATACACGGTTTTATTTTATTAATGAATGCAAATTAAAAGATACATTTTGTAGCAGGTGAGCTTAGTTTTCCAGTTATCTTGCTCTAGGAAACATCAGAACGATAGTAAATTGACCACATCTGTCAGTCAGCACGAAAATTATCGTGATGTAACTGTATCGAGAACTTAATTTTAAATATCTGCAGACACGCAAAAAATAAATACTTCTATTAACAAAAAAATGTTGGAGACATAACTGATAATAATATCTATCCTGATATAGGTAACATACATACTATTGTAATTCTTTTAGAAACACATTAGCATTTACTTATAAAATGACAGGTTTTTTTTTTGGCAAATCACTAGACATAACACATAGTGCAGAATGCTGGTCAAGTACTTTCAAAAATACACGTGTACTAACATAGAATTCACAATATGATTGGTTTTCGCATAAATTTTACAACAATTCCGTGTGTGATTAATTGGTGTTTAACGCCAAATTTAGTAATATGTCAGGTATATCGTCGCATGAAGAAATTTTATATTAACCTAGACACCTGGACCATTAGGAATAACACAAACGGGTTATATGGACAAATAAATGAAACATTAAAAGGATAAAATCATTCCATGTGTTTGTCAAGTACACGGACCACACCAAAAACCAGGGGTGAAACCAGGTGTTCTCGAAGGAAAAGCCGTTCTTGCTTAAAAGACATCGGCTGTGTTACTCGTATATAGGGTAAAGTCCAGTAAAGGTCTTGGCAGTGATAAAGTAAAGAAAACATCTACGTAATAAGTAAAAGATCTATCGTCATTTGAGATATGTATATTTCGTCAATTTAGTGTTTCTCTCGTAATCATGCAGTATTTAGAATTAATAGCAGAAAATGGATGCGAGTTGAGATTTATGAATTGTACGACATGTTTACTTGGGTAATATTGTTCTTCAGAGTGCTAGCACTATAAAATCAATGCCGGTGAATTGGTCTCATACTGAACAACTAAAATATAGCAATGCTTTAATTAATGTCTAAGTGTATATTTGAATATTATTTCCTATCCATTTACTTCTATATTCTTTCTTACGGGTGTCATTAGTGGAGAAGGATCTGCTTACCCTTTCGGAGCACGGGAGTTCATGTCGTTAATTAGTGGGGTTCGTGTTGTTCAATACCTTTCTATATAGTCTTTTGTAGCTCATTGTTTGTTTTATTATTCTTTTGGCCATGTGGGGCCCGGGTAGCTCAATGAGTTAGGTCGTTGGATCTAACAACTCATACAAGTCTATCACCAATACGGCGTGGGTTCGCGCCCGGCTTTGTAAATAACAAAAAGGTGCACTCGACTCGCAGCCGCAAGTAATAAAGTTTACAAGTTGCTTGTCCATGGCCGGTGGTTCTTTCCGGCTTCATTCACTGCTAAAACTGGTCGCCATGACATATCAGAAATATTGTTAAAACACAAAAACATCAAATCAATCTTTTGGCCATTGTATTGTCTATCCTTCTTCGAATCACGGTTTGTAATTACAAAATGTACCCCTTTGGTGTCTTCAAATTCTCTAATTAATACATGTGATTTTTATCTCGTCAAAGGTAATATTTCATTCCCCTACCATAATATGACTAAGAAGTTGATCACTTTGCGTAAATTAACAATCCCTGTTATTTTTAATTAACTTTTAGTCAATTGTAATAGGACCTATAACATGTCTAGTTTGATCATCAACAAACAAATCATTTTTAATCAAATTTATGAAGTATTAAAAAAACAATAATCTGTTATTTTCTAATTTATTATACAATATTTAAAGAGAATGAGAGATGTGGTTTGTTTATCATTTTTGTGTGGTTTTATGTATTAATAAAGGATACATTTCAGTGTTTTAGTCATGGACCTAATACGGCTTTCTGATGTCTCATTCAAAGAGTACACCATTGAAAACTATTATAACGACATTTGTGTCAGCTATTGTTAGACAATTTGACAGTTGTTTTGAACTTTTTGACATTGCAGGATAACCACAATATAAGTACATTGTCGGAAATATAGAATTAATTTGCACTTGCAGCGAAACAGGCCAGAAAGGCTCGCAAATTCTGGTTTTTCTGTCTGTTTCTAAATCTCGTACAAAAATATTATATATTTTCCGACAATGTACGTATATTGTATGTCTTTTTTATATTGACTTGTATTTTCCGGACCCCACCAAAGAACTGGAAGTGAACATATTAGTCAACATATTGCTTGATCTATTTAATACTATGAATTCTTACAGTTTCTCTAAGGGGTTTTCTCAAAAAACACCTTTATACTTTTATTATAGAATACTTATGGCAGTTGGTCTTTTTTTAACAACATCATATGAGGAAGATGATGGTAATTTACAGCTACATAGCATTACGTTTTTAAACTTACGGACTCTTTCATTTAAAAGTATATAACATTAAATCTGTGATAGTTGAGTACTGGTGTATGTTCCCAGGACACATTCCACAGAGCTGTACAACCAATTTCCAGTTTGCGGATAGAGGATACGATAGGAGGTGTATATTATAATACGTCTGACCGTCGACTATAGTGGATTTCTTGCTTAGAGAGCACCACGGTCTTTGGATGTTACAGCCCTCTTTCGTAGATTTGGCAAAAAAGTAGATTCATTGTAGCTGCCACTAAAGACTATATTGTTTCATACTTATTAAACTCTCCATACTTTCATAAAGCCATCGTCTATATTGTATCATTCCTCCTTCACTTCTATGTATAAATTTCGTGAAAGCATACTTTAAAATTATTGTACAAATTCATTCAATGGCAGACACAAATATAAAAATACATACAAAATAAGCGTGCCATATGAAAAAAAAGTATAACCGCCCAGTCAATGTATTTATCGAATCTGTACAATAATATATAATTATGGAGGGGGGGTGGGTAACTTTTCGAACAAATTTCTAACAATGAATGAACATAGTGAATAGAATACTACTCACTCTACAGGCAAATTAACCGTAATGAAAATACTGAACGAAACGAACTTCGCAGATAATTATGCGTTTTTAATAATTAAAAACTGTACATTGTATCATTCCTCCCTCACTTCTATGTATAAATTGGTATTATTTTTTTTAGCTATATCTGGTCCTGGA
Organism: Gigantidas platifrons; assembly: GCA_002080005.1. NCBI lineage: Eukaryota > Metazoa > Mollusca > Bivalvia > Mytilida > Modiolidae > Gigantidas > Gigantidas platifrons. The sequence continues at coordinate 91,816 of MJUT01038149.1, forward strand.
TATGCATGAAATATTTGCCTTTGGACGTTTTGAAACAAATAACCAATTAAATTGGTTGACTTAGAAAGGGTAATTGATTGATTGATTATTTTGTTAAAAGAATTTCAATTATTTTGCCAATTCTATCTGTGATATAGATTATGAAAGAAAATCATTTATCGGTGAATTGACACCACGGATGTCACTAGTGGAATAGAAACTGCCTACCCTTCCGGAGCACCTGAGTTCACCGCCGATTTTTAGTGAGGTTTGTGTTACTCGATCTTTAGTTTTATATGTATGTTGTGTTGATCGTTGTTTGTCCTTTTGTACTGTTTCATTTGGCCACTGTGTTGTCTGTCCTTCGATATACGGATTCTGATTACCCTTTTGGTATCTTCAAACGCTTCTTGACATGTATTTTTGTCAAATGTACAAAATCTAGTATTAACACGAGAACAACAAGAAGATTATAATTCATTTTCTTTACGTTTTTGTAGACACAAATAAGCGGTTGACCTTGCGGACAAATTAGGGAAAAGTCAATTATTAAGATGTATGTCTGTTTACCTTATTTTAGACACGTCATTAGTATTAACAAGAATTGTTTGTGGCGTGAGTTTGATTTACACAAGCGATGTTAGCTAAATACATATAGTTGTCTTATGAGTCGTGTAGCTATCGACACCTCTGAGTTCTAGAGGATTACAACAAAATGCAGGTCAAAGGTATTGATTGATATTTTCCAAAATTACAGGCAACATGTAGGTCAAAGGGATGTATTGACCAAGGGATAGAAATGACAATAAATTAGTGCGGACCACTCGTTTCTGTAACGATTCATCATGTACTCTTATAGTAAAAACAGATTGAAAATCATAATCATCTTTGCAGAACAAGAAAACCAAAAGCGATGTATTGATTGATTGATTGATTGATTGGTGTTTAACGTCACCTTTGCAGTGTCTTAGCTATATCCTGGTGTGAACATATCGTATATATTAGGCACCTACAAGACCCTTCGAAATAAACCATACTTGTCAACAAAACAATCAGATATTTTATTGTAATAAAGTAAATGTCGATGATGTCATGTTTTTAGAAGTTTAACTAAAATATTCAGTGTATTTTCCGAAAGGCTAGATATTACTCTATCAATCAGAAATATGTATTTGTTTCCACATATTCGTTGTGCGTTAAGGAATGTCCGGGTCATATAACGGTTGAATTGTAATCTTGACTACAAAACAAAAATGTAATTAATAACAAACGATGGGTGCATAATCGATTCTTATTTAATTAAATTATGTATTATGGTTTATTCTGACAGGATGTGGATATACAATTTCATAGTTTATGAGCGGTATTTCTTCTTTCTGATGATTAAAACAAATAGCGACCTGAACATCTTTTGATTAGAATTTTATTTGAGATGGATGTGAAAACAGTATCATATTACGAGATATAACCCCGAGCAATGAAACTAGTTTTATTCCATCGCCGCTGGCTACATTCCCTCAGAAAGGAGCGTCCGTTTGGGCTAGGATTAAGGTGGGTTTATACTCCGGGTGCGACAGCGATGCGACAGATTTGCGATGTCGCTTTCAACATCGTTATCGCATCGTAGCAACAACGCATGTCATCGCTAGCGAAAATTTACGTCGCAAGGATCATCGCAAGCTGTTGCAGCAGAGTTGAAATTATTTTAACTCTTTAGCGATATCGCTACCGTAGCTGAGTAAGTGAAATTTGTATCATTAAAAAATATTATCAAAATCCCTAGGCAACACAAACTAAAATCGATAGTAGCGACGCGACAAAAAAAACCCAATGATTTCTCAATAGTATCGCTTCTTCATCGCAACAATTACATTGCTCGTCGCACCCGGAGTATAAATCCACCTTTAAGCTGGGTTTATACTCCGGTAGCGGCAGCGATGCGATACGATGTTGGCGATAGCGTAGCGATGCGATACTGAAATATCGTGTCGCCACCATTGTTTTTAGTTCCGTGTTGCTTAGCGATTTCGGTAAGCAAAACGTGATTCAAAATGGAGCATCTATTTAAAACAATGGAAGACGATACTGCTCCTATTATCCATTTGTATCTTTTGCACATGACAGGAATATGGATAATGTACTGTATAACAGGCTGAGAAAAACACGCCAGAGGACAAGATACACACGGTCTATTTTGGCCCGACGGAGAAACCAGGGAGACTTCGCACATCTAGTGCAAGAGATGAGACTGGATGCAGAATACCATAGTATGTACTTCCGCATGTCCCTGGAGAAGTTTGACAAATTGGCAAGGAAAGTTTACCCCCTCCTCCAGAGACCTAGGACACATTTGTTTCCAATCAGTGCAACGGAAAGATTGGCAATGACTTTACGGTAAATTACGTACTATAATTGCAACCCAAAACATGCCATCTTACCCTAAAGCAATAATGAAACTCTTGTCGAAATATCCAAATGGGAAAACGGTAGTAAACATTCAAAGCAGGACGATATCATTTAGATATATAGATAGAAGAAGCAAGAGTTGGGTCACTGCGCCCATCCGTCATACATGGGGGGTGGGGGGGGGTCGGGTACCTAGATCTGTGTTACTGAATCTCAGACATCCTTGACCAAGGATTTCAGAAAATACGGGTAATAACAAAATTACCGAACTCCGAACAATCTTCCAATGAGGAAGTCAAAACTCATAAGTATACAAACAGACAAAATCAGTCAATAATCAGAAAACCATAATGATCCCGACTTGGAACTGAGCACAGTCATTCTACAGGGAGTAAAGTTTCTATACGTTCGTGAAACTTTAATGGTTTGTTTTCCATTTCAAAACGTATTTCACATCATACTTATAAAAATGCTGACTCCTTTGCTCATTCTTAAGAATGAAGATGTTTCCCTTCTTTTTTGCGTGGTATGAGAAAGAAATGATAATTTGAACGCGCGTTGAACTTTAATGAAAAAGGACATTAAGTCCAAGACGGGTAATTGGATATACTTCTAAATTTACAGGCAGGTAGACACTAACGTGCTGATCATTTTTACCTTCTGTCAGAATTTTGATATCTTAAAGATATATAAACCATAAATCGTTCCTACAAAGTTTCAAAATATGACACAACGTTTATTTCAGTTGTTAATGAAAAAAGCTTAACAAAACTTTAAAGGGGTAAACCTGAGGTGTGACGGGCGCACAGCCCGTAAATCTATGTGTCTCTAACAAAATTGGCAGGCATATAAATAACAAAAAAGTTGGCACAATAAGGTTGATAGAGACGTTTTAGAGATATTTGGCAGCAACTACGGTCTGAGTACTATATTTTCTATTTCACATAACTATATATATATAGCTCCAGGTTTTTGTCAGATCATTTTGAGAGGAGGAAATTATGTAGACAATATTTTCAACATAATTTAGAAATGTTTCATATATATTGAGAATCAGACAAGCAGTATCAGAGAATATAAAAACGTTACAAAAAAAAAACAAGCAAACAAGAAAACATTCCATGAACGGGAGTCAGACGACAACCGACGGAAGCCAAGTGGTGGCAGTAGCTCACATGGCCCTTTGAGCCAATTAATGTAAAAGGGATAAATATCGATATTCCTATACGTAATAAATTCAGCTACCGACGCCTAATTGATACCTTGAAAATTATTGCCTTTTGATTAAGTCAATGTAGGACTTTATTGACCAAAAAAGTTTATTGACCGAAGACGTAAGACGTAGTCTGAGGTCATTGAGCTCTTTTCATGTCAATGAAGTCATGCATTGACTGCAGTCAAAAGGCTACAGTAGTTTTATTATTTTCAATATTTTGACATTTGAATTTTCTTTCATTTTTTATCAGTAGCCGAAGTCAATACATACTTTTTGAAGTTATAAATAGTAACTCAAGTCAATACATGTTTTCTACATTGGCATGTGACCCTAAATGAACAAATCAGAGGATTTGAAAAACATAAGAAAATAATAAAACATCTCATATCATTCATTCGTTCTCAATTTGTTGCAGATATCTAGCTTCGGGAGATTCCCAAACTTCAATAGCTCTTGCTTACCAAGTCAATCGTCTGTAATGCTATTTCTGAAGTATGCGATGCAATATGGAGGAGTCTAAACACAGAATATTTAAAGGCACCAACTACAGAACAAGAATGGTTAAATATTGAGGAAGGATTCAATGGCACTTGGAATGTTCCACACTGCATAGGGGCGATAGATGGTAAGCATGTGGTGATTCAATCTCCTGCTAACTCCGGTTCTGCTTTCTTTAATTATAAGAAATTATTTAGTATTGTTCTACTCGCAGTGTGCGATGCAGATTACAACTTTACGATGATAGATGTCGGATGTCCGGGTTAATTTAGTGATGGCGGTGTATTCTCGAATTTCAAAATAGGTCAACGATCAGAAAATGGGAATTTAATTTTCCAACCCCGTGCAGTCTTCCTGGTACATATAGCGTATTATGTCCTTATGTTTTCGTAGGTGACGAAGCTTTCCCGCTTAAACCATACACGATGCGTCCTTATCCCAGGACACAGCTAGATATTTCGAAAAGGATCTTTAATTACTGATTGTCAAGGGCAAGACGTGTAATTGAAAACTCATTTGGAATTCTCGTCAGTCGCTAGCGAATATTCAGGCGACCTTTTTGGCAACTCCAAAGAAGAGCACGGACATTGTGAAAGCTTCATTGTGTCTACACAATTTCGTGCAGCATAAAGAGAGAAACATGCCTATCCTTGAGCGTAGATACTGTCCTCCCAGGTACGTAGATACATATGACAATGGAACCATTATTGAGGGCATGTGGAGGAATGAAATTGGAAATGCATGTGGAATGTTGGAGATAAATCAGACAGGCAGCAATATGTTTGCAGGACGAGCTCGGGAAACAAGGGAGGAATTTGAGAACTATTTCGTCAGTGACGTTAGAAAAGTGGAATGACAAAATAGGAGTGTTCATTTTGGCGAGTAGAAATAACTACCAAACATTTAACTGATTTAACATTCTTAATTAAAATCTGTTTTGAATCATGTCACATGAAAATTGAAAAGAAACATTTGATTTCTAGAAAATAAATCAAGGCATTACACAATATGTAGATTATCCATAGTCTCTTTGGCGTTGATTGTTACAATCTCCTCTGCCAAGCACTTCCCGATATGGAGTGTTGAACTCCACATCATTAAGTGCTTGATTTATCAGAATTGTGTCCCTAGCTCTTTGCTGATGGCTTAGCCTTCGAAGGGTTGCAGCTACGGTCTGCCCGTAATGCCCCTCTTCATCCAGCTCCCTCTGGTGGCCATGTGAAAGAGATTCCTGGAGGGACTTACTGTTGTCCTTAAGAAAGTCAAAGAATTGACTATCAATGCTCTTTCGTGCATTAGCAGTACTCCCCATTTTCTTTAATGGGGGTTGCACAGCTTGTTTATCATCTTCAGACTCATTACCTGCATCTTCCTCCGATGAGGAAACTTCTATGTTTGTGCATGACCTAAAAAGAAACAATACATTCAGCATCAACAAGTAGGGATTTTGTTTGTTGTAGTGTTGTATGGGTTATATTTCCTTAACATTGTGCTACTACTACCGAACTGACCACGTGCAATCAACACAACAGACAGGAACTGCTTAGACATTCGGAGCGCCTGGGTAAAATCTGATTTGTTCGAGAGTTCGTGTTGCTTGTGTTTGCATCATGTGTATTGTTTCGTTTCGTCGGTTCTTTTTGTTGTTTGATTAATGTTCTTCAATGTTGAGTTTGTATTGCCCGTTTAGGTTTTCTTTCTTGGCTTTAAACTGGCATGTATAGACAAAATTAAATCACATTTGAAACATCAAATAACAGAGAGAAACTGGATCTGTCGGAACGAAAGAATGCATTATCCTTCTACATTTATATTATAACATTGCCCATTTGTTTTAAAATATTTGTCTATGCCCACAATTTGGTTTAGATTTCAAGATGACTGAGAATTTTATACATTTACGTACTCCATAGGAACACCCACGGGGTCCAAAAATGTTAGAAACTCATAGAATGGCCACTTTTTAAAATTTGATCCTTTACTCCCACTCCTTATTTCTCTTTCCTCCTTCCTTTTGGTCTTACAATCCAGTCCTAAAAATAGAATACATGTAAATGATATAAATAAATAGTTTTAAATGTTAAAAAAAAGAGGCTCCCTGGAGCATTATAGAAAATACTGAGATGTGGAATAAATGTCCATGAGACAACTATCCAACAAACCAGTAAAATACAAATCTTCATACGGAGAACGAATCGCTCATATAAAAACTGTTAACCTTTAAAAAAAAAAATACTGCAAGACTCCCCCATTTCGAAATACTCCTCAGTGTCAATTTTCGTTGAAATAAGAGCACTGTGAAATTAAAAAAAAATTAATCTAGCTTTGTTTTGAAGTTATAACGTAAAACAACAAAAATCGTTTAAAAATGTAATTAAAGGGCCGTAACTCAAGAAGAGACTATCGAACAAATGTGACCCTGATATCTTGTTTTGTAGACCTTGATGAGCATTTTTTTTGTAATTTAAAGTATTGACCTATCACTTATAGTTTTTGTTTGTTTGTTTGTGTGTTTAATGGAGTTTTACGTCACTGCAGCAATTTTTCAGCTATATCGTGACAACCAGTTTTATTGGCGGAGGAAGCCGGAGTGCAAGGAGAACCGCCGACCTTGGGCAAGTAACTGGTACACTTTATCACAAGTCGAGCGCAACCTTCTTTTGTAGTGTACAAAGCGGATCGCGGACTCGTTCTGCATTGTTGATAGGTTACAGTGATCTGTAGGTAGAATTACATTTGAGAATCTGTTTAGAGCTGAAATACTATTAGTTAACCATATCATACCATTATGGGCATATACGGACTAATAAGGGGGCAGGGGTCACCTGCCTTCTGTTTCTAAAAAAAAATCTCATTTTGGGACCAAACTTTTAACTTGAATGGGGGAATGGCATGATTTTTTCGGAGTCAAATTTTTATTTTGTTTTGGTGTAGGAGGTTCTACGCGCTGCGCAGATTTGGGGGGGGGGTCTATGCGGTGCGACAGTTTATTATTTTCAAATTTAAATTTATTAGCCAAAAAAAAAACTCGAGTAAAAACCATGGCCTCCTTTCAGGTTAAATGGTCGGTCCCTTAGGCTCTATGGAAAAACACAGTCGTACGGGTGTCCTGTTTTTGATAATCTGGAATTCGAATTTGCCCCCTCCCCATCTCGATTCAAATGGCCATTCCCTGACTACATACAAAATGTATTGCATTAATATGCTATGAGTTTTTTTTTAATTTCGCTAATTCTAGTTTATGACAAAAATGATATACATAAAGGTCACATCTATTTTTTCCTTACCTCCTATACCCATTTCACCCCAATCCTCTGCCATTCCGATGATGTAATATCAGTGTCAATGTACCCCTTGGTGGACGGATCCCAGAGGCATGACGTATCCCTAACAAGATGGTCAAAACCCTTTTTGGATGCCATTTTCAACTGGAATACCATGTGCTATTTAAACTTTCAACCTTTTTTATTTAAATACATGAAATAGTGTAGCGATGTCGCTACAAAGTTGAAATTGCTTCAACTCGCTTGCGAAAGCTTGCGATTGACCTTGCGACAATGATTTTTTCAAGCGATAGTAGCGATACCGTGCGTTGTCGCAAGCAGTCGCTGCGATAAGGCAGCGATTTACCTTGCGACAAAAATATCCGTCGCAACCGGAGTATAAACCCACCTTTATGGTGTTTAACGACATTTTCAACAATATTTCAGTTATATCTGGTGGAGGAAACCGGAGAAATACACCGACCTGCCGCAAGTCACTGATTGTGTTTTTGTTTTGTTCGTCTTCGTCTTGTGTACCCTATGTTGCCAGTTTATTTGCATTGTCCATTTGTGATTGCCCCTTCGGTATTCTCTAACGTTTATAAACGTTAAGACCAATCCAAGGTAATTGGTAATATCAGTCTTCTGTTTATTCTCTCATGTCTGGTATTGCACGTCATTTTCACAGGTCTAGGGAGATTTAACATTGTTTCAGCCTATCATTATTTGCGTCGGAGATGCTAACAGAAGACTTTTTCACTTAAACCCACGGGCAGTGGACGAATCAGACATTACTGTGACGGTCTAATGTCGAATGAGATCAGCATACGTTTCACAAAATAATAATTGTATTGAATAACTGTATTACATATATCATGTGATTTTAATATATAAAACAAAATAATAAGCTATTATTAACTCATAAATAACATTATGTTCTAATTCTTCAGACTCAACCGAACATAAAGTATTTACTAAATAAAACACAAACACTTGTTTATAGGTATAGCTCGCTAGACGTGCAGCAGTTTTATTAATAAATAAAATGAAAAAGTCCATAATTAGCTACACTGGCATGGTCTGGATGTAAACGATCTACAAAATAAAAACAGACATGTAAGACACGTTGAAAATTACAGGTATATATATTGCAAATAAATTCTATACTTAATATATTCACAAGTGGGTGGGTGGACGGGAAAACATAATCGAACCTTGCTGCACTTAAACCGAGCTTCGAATACTTAAAATTTGTTCTTTTCTCAAAAACGAAAACTATTCCCGCTGAAACATACCTATGTTTCTCGTGCTATTAACATATTAATGCATTAAAAACGCATTGCGACAGATATAAACCAATGACATTTAAATTAATATAAAATACAGACCCCTTTATTACAAATAAACACCAATCATATTTCCCCGATGAGACAAACCCACGTGTAAACAACTATTTGTAAACATAAACACGTGTTCGGCTAACTTTAATAGATACATTCATTTGTCAGCAACACAACAAAAATACTTTATTATTCTCAGACACTGTTGTTTACAAGAGGTCAATTCAATATATTAAGGATTTTGTTGACAGCAGTAGATAAAGTACAACTGACATAGATACATTAAATTGTATCGTGGGATCGATGTATTACATTACATTTCAAATAGCACCTATCGAAGAGTCACATGGGAATGACATACATATTTTCCATATAGATTATCAATATTTATTTTAGGGGTTATGATGTGGATTATAGTGTTTAACGCCGCCACTATCATGGCGTTCAGTTTTACTGCTGAAGGAAACCCTATTACCAGGAGAAAGACCACGGACCTGCTTGCAAATCACTGACAAAGTCCATCACAGAATGTTGTATAGAGTACACTTCGCCATAAGCGAGATTCGAACTCACAACCTTATTAGTGATAGGAACTTGTTGCATAGGTACTTATAAATGCAACTACCATACAATCTTATACAGAAATGACGAGGGATGGAACAACCGTGAAAACGACATCTGACTTCTACTAGGAAGAAGAGGTTCAAGATACCAAGAAACCGTATATCGAAGAACAGACAACACAATGACCAAAAGAAAAAGTACAAAAGGACAACAACGATCGACAAAACATACATATAAAACCAAAGATCGAGTAACACGAACCTCACTAAAAACCGGGATGAACTCAGGTGCTCCGGAAGGGTAAGCAGTTCCTGCCCCACTAGTGGTACTCGTCGTAGTTACAAACCCGGTAATAAGTCGTAAATGAGGACGGGACCGGGGGGTGTTTACGACAACTGGAACATATCCGGGGAAAGTATGGAAATTTAGGTAGTGATGACGACCTTGGCTTATTGTAGCTGCTACATTTCGCCTCCTCGTTTTTAATCTACAAAAGAGGTCGCTGTTCACTATACATGTACGTAATTCCTACTATAATTCACTGTCATGTTTACCATAGAGCGACAACTTCAAATCGAGAAAATAGCACGATCCACCAGCTTTGCACTAAACATGTGCGTGAGTTGAGCACCAGAACCAAGCAATATCAGAGACAATCCAAAGTTTACAAACTATAAATAAAATATAAAGATGGCACTATAATAGCTCTACAGATATGTCTACTATGTTAATTGTCACAAGGTAAAGGTAGGTATAATGAATATGCCTTACAGCAGACCAAGCTGGCTTACACATCCGGGTAGTATGGTGCCCCACAGTAATGAGGACTTATCGTCCTCTATAATAGCTCTATAGATATGTCTACTATGTTAATTGTCACAAGGTAAAGGTAGGTATAATGAATATGCCTTACAGCAGACCACCAGTTAACCTTTAAAGCCATTGCGGTTCAATTACTGATTGTTCACGGTTATTTGGTAGGAAGTATTTTCAGGCACATATAAATCATGAAGTATCTGGTCTGATATTTTCATTCCCATTAAATAGAGGTCTTCCCACATAACACAACGGATATAATTCAATGTCAGTCACCTATGATGGGAAAGATCGAAGTCAAACAAAATAACATTGTATCGTCGCACAGTTGTTTATGTCTGTTGTATTATTTTACAGGATATATTTCATTACAGTATATAAAGTCGTAGGAAGTTCTATTGTTGATGATTGCATTTTATTCTAGCCTCTGTTACCCATGCGGGACACCATAATCACGTGATATTCGTCCTTCAGATCCATATTACTTAATTTAATTATAAAATCAAGATGAAGACATGAAACTGTTAATAGTATACAATTATGGAGGTGGTAAATAATTTATGATCAATTGGTTTTTCTGGTAAATGTCGGTACCATTTTTAACACCTAATAAGTCTATAATTATTTTATTTTATCATATACTTGTAGATGTTATAGCTAACATTTTACCCTGGGATAAAACTTTGACTTTTTGTTTAGAATAATAAGAGGAATCATGTTTGGTTCACCCAGTGTCACAAGAATGACCCAAACGGGCTGATAAAGCAAGTTTATTAACTGCTTCCGGAATGTTATTACATGCCTTTCCGTCAATGTTCATAAGTTCACTTCGTGAATTTCCGGAAAACTGTTTTATTCAATATTTGCACAGAAAATTATTATTACTGCCAATTTTCTCTCTTATAATATTGAACGTTCTACAAAAAAAATGCATTTATTGGATTTGCATATTAAAACAATAAACCTCTTGCTCTATAACTACATTTGTAATACAAATAAGTTATTTCCTCTGTTGAAATATATGATAAACATCATTAAATGTCATTTTTCATATCATACCTTTTATTAGCCCTTGTTCATATATCATCCCTTGAACCTATCGGCTCTCGTGCTGATATCATGACATATGGCTGATAAAGGGTATGATATGAAAAATACCATGTAATATTCTATATATATATCAAGAATGAAAACAAATGAATTATTTACGATTAAATTAGTTCAACAATGAAATATAAACAACAATTTATCAAAATGTTTGTCTTCGGCACTCGAGGGGAGCACACTCACCATTACACCATCAATGTGGTCTGATTGAATAATGTTATACACAGTAGTAATTCTGATAACTTAGTATTAGTTTTGACTACAGTGTTGTTTCTGTTGGTATTTCTAATATACACATATTTCATTCTTAATAAGAAACATAAACAATATGAATGCAGTGTCTTAAAATATAAAGTGTATGTGTATGGGGCTTAAACATTGTGAAAACGGCGAGGTTCACCGAGGTTTTCCCTAGTTTTCCACTGAAAACATACAAACTTTATATTTCAAGACACTTCATTAATGTTGTGTTTCTCCTGCAGTGTTTATTGACCTTTATAGTTTGAATTACGAATTACAAGAAGTGAACTGCATTTACAACTAGTAAATAGGAATAAATTATCAGGTCAATGCAAATTGTGTGCTCAAATGTGCAGGATAAATAACGATATTGATACACAAGAGTTTATATATTTGGTTATGTGATTTCTTCTGATGATGCTTGGTTCGGCGCAGTGTTGTTTTAAGAACAGGATACATATACCAACGAGAAATACGAAATAAGAAGTCGTCCATCCAAAAAGGACAGACAAACAATGTGCCACATAACGCTGCAAAGGAAACTAAAGATTAACCATCAGGAACCTCACTAAATCTGAAGTGATCCATCTGCTGCGGAAGAGTAAGTCATTCATGTGCCACTAGTGTTATTCTTAATATAGTAACGCGTAGGGTACCACTAGAGAGGCAATAACTGCTTACCCTTCCGGACCACATTTGTTGACCCTCGGTCTAAGTGGGGTTCGTGTTGCTCGATCTTTAGTTTTCTGTGTAGTGTTTTGTAAATCGTTGTTTGTTCCTTTACTTTTGACCATTGTATTTTCTGTCCTTTCATTTGCGGCTTCTGATTATCACTTTTGCATCTTCAAACGTTTTTTGATTGTGACATTCTGTTCGTTCTTGAGTGACATAATCAAGGGTTTGATATATGAACGTTCAATTGTATCTGCTAATATGATATCGATTGAATAAAGTTGGGGGAAAGACAAAGCTTTACGCATTCAATACTAAGATATCAGTGAACACCAAAAAACTAAGGTCTACGTAACCTTATCTGATTTTGAGTGTGTAGGTCCTTTGATTGTGTAGGCCCTTTGATTGTGTAGGCCCTTTGATTGTGTAGGTGTGTAGGTCCTTTGATTGTGTAGGCCCTTTGATTGTGTAGGCCCTTTGATTGTGTAGGCCCTTTGATTGTGTAGGCCCTTTGATTGTGTAGGTCCTTTGATTGTGTAGGTCCTTTGATTGTGTAGGTCCTTTGATTGTGTAGGCCCTTTGATTGTGTAGGTCCTTTGATTGTGTAGGTCCTTTGATCGTGTAGGCCCTTTGATCGTGTAGGTCCTTTGATTGTGTAGGTCCTTTGATTGTGTAGGCCCTTTGATTGTGTAGGTCCTTTGATTGTGTAGG
>MJUT01038149.1:104742-135759 GCA_002080005.1 Gigantidas platifrons
TGTGTAGGTCCTTTGATTGTGTAGGCCCTTTGATTGTGTAGGCCCTTTGATTGTTTAGGTCCTTTGGTTTAATTGCTGCAAAAGAACTTTAAATTATTTGGCTTTTCTATCTTTCTAACTATAAGTGTAACTGATTAAATGATTAATGTTATTCCAGAACATGTATCGCGAACTAAATTAAATATATACGTCTTTGATTGACTCCAATCTAAATATCATTGACCTGAAATTAAGCCCTATACTCAATCAACTCCGAAATGCCTATTAAATTAATATGGTGAACTTGATTGTGTCTTCCAATTAGAACAGTTGTTCCTTGTCAACAATCTAATATTTTGTAATTTGAACTAAGCATCACTACAAATATGTATATTACTTTGTAACTAAATGCAAAAACTGCAATTATTGTACATGCTGGAATCACTAACATATCTGTAATAGTAACCGATCTGATTGTCTGCACCTTTCCAATCCCTTTATCGTGTATATTTAATGTTATTTTATTTGATATAATACAGAATTTAATAGGTATCGTTTACTTTGCTTAGTCACGTCTTATTTTATTTAAAGTAGATAACAACTCAACATTTTCCCAAATAGATTGTTTTTCAAGTTATGACCAAATGCATGTTTAATATTGTTGATGGGTTTGCTTTAAGGCCCGTAAAACTAATTTAACTCTGCCATTTGTTTTATTGAAAAGCATGTACCAAGACAGGAACTTGAGCGTCATGTACAGGGATGTCGATTTTGACTTTTGCTTTAAGGCCCGTTAAGCTAATTTACTCCCGCCACGTTTTATTGACAAACCAGTGTACCAAGACAGGAACTTGAGCGTCATGTACAGGGATGTCGATTTTGACTTTTGCTTTAAGGCCCGTTAAGCTAATTAACTCCCGCCACGTTTTATTGACAAACCAGTGTACCAAGACTGGAAAGTGAGCGGTCATGTATAGAGTTGTCGATTTTGACTTTTGCTTTAAGGCCCGTTAAGCTAATTTACTCCCTCCACTTTTTATTGACAAACCAGTGTACCAAGACTGGAAAGTGAGCGGTCATGTATAGAGTTGTCAATTTTGACTTTTGCTTTAAGGCCCGTTAAGCTAATTTACTCCCTACACTTTTTATTGACAAACCAGTGTATCAAGGCTATGTTTCTACGATGTTTCTATTTGCGTTCGGAGCCGTGCCGACAGCCTGGTATATTCTTTTCGCGTTATTGAAATCTAACACTTATTTAAATCTAACACAAGAAAACTTTGAAGATACCAAAGGGGCAATCAGAATCCGTATATCGAAGAAAAACAGACAACACATTGGCCCAAAGAAAAAGTACAACCAACGATCTACAAAACATACATAAAAAAATAAAGATCGAGTAACACGAACCCTACTAAAAACTAAAAAATACTCCCCAGTAGGATCATTTATAACAAACATATTTAATTTAGAAAAAAAAATCTAATTTGTTTTTCTTTTAACAACTTGATATAGTTTATTTAACAATGCTTTTTGAAATTTATCTTCAAAGTTCAAGCTCCTTTGAAGTTACCCTGTGAAACAAACATTGATCATCCAGGGAATCAACAACATATATAAAAATATGTTATAATACACATATCATATTTCATAATTACTTTTCAATACTTTTTCTTTAATTATTGTTACACTGCCAAGGTCATTATCTTCGTACTTTTTTCATAAATTCGCCCATTTCATTTCTATGCTCAAAGTCAACAAAATATAATGACATATACAATTATTGCCATCATTTGAGTTGAACTTCGAACAAATTTGTCATCCTGAGGGTGATTGATTTCCTTGAGGGCTGTAATCCGAGAGAAATCAACATCTTGAGGGTTGACAACTTGATGTTCATAACTGTTTTATTATACCCAAACTACTCTAAATAATAAGATGTTTACAACTTGAAATAATTTCCGGTATAGAAATTAAAATCACGGCACCGGACTGAAAAAACGGATTTTCAACACTTCCAAGGTCAGAGGTTGTAGACTGGGAGACGACCTATTGTTCTCCTCTGCACTATATATGTTTGCATTGTTCACCGAGTTGTCTCTCTCGTCGGAAAACTTCCCGTAAAACATCCAAATTATATTATTATATGACTATGAATATCCTAGATTCTGATTGGACAAAACACTACTTCACTCTCCATTTCAAAATGTGATGATCACCGCTCAAAGGTGCACGCGAGGTTAACATTACTTTTGAACACTGTAGTGTGTACCCAACAAAAGTAACAGGGAAAGTCCAGGTTGCTTATTTTGAAAATGTATTCTCTCATTGGTCGATATTTAAAGAAGCGTTGTGCTATCCAATCAGCGTTTTCCTAACAACAGCTTGTAATACATCTTCTTGTTTTATGTCTACCCCACGTTGTTTTCCTTTTGGTGTCAAACCACTAATTCACCAATCAGAGTTTGGAACATATACGAAAGTAGTCCCTTTTCAAGAAAAAGTTCCTTTCACTTTGTAGTATTGTGAAAACTATTGAATGGAATGAAGTAATTAAAATTGATAATTGAAGTTAAATATAGAGGGATTATCTTGAGCCCAAATTTGATGGACTTAGTTGTATTTTAATACCTCTATGGAGGATTTGATGCATGACCTATAAATACTGAACTTCTTGGGGATGACCGAGCTATTTTTAGAGTAGGTGTTTTCCGTAGCATGGCATTTCACTGCAAGATTTTAAACATGCCCTGATATTTTGACAGAACGTAGACGAATCATGTACGTTTCAGAAAATATATGGTCTTGGAAAGGTTAAACTTAAGATAAAATGACCAGGTAAGCTCGAAAAAACACAAATTTAGTAGAAAACCTTAAATTAATTAATTAGTGGTTTTACACTTTAAGGAGAAAAACGTAAAAATTATCTTTTGTTGCTATCATGTTCAAATTAGCCTTAAAATGTCACAACAGACCCAGAGTGACATTTTTCATACACAAATGTTACAAAATGTATTGTGGTGTCAGATTACATGGTCAAAATGCATGTTATGTAATATTTTGGAATATTGCTCTCAAACACTGGATAAACATGGACACCGGGTATTGCAACTCATTTTATTTTTGTTTATGACTTTATAATTATTGAGAATATGTTATTGAATGTGTTTTTGGAGTAGAAGGGCATATAATATTGAAAATATGGTTGATATTAAGAATTTAAAATTTTTTTAAAATTTCATCATGCGTCAGTTTGTCGACTTCAAATATAGAATATGGTGATATCATGATTGGATTTTTTTCAATCCTACACATTTTTCCTGGTAAATTTTGATATTTTCAGTTAGAATACATGTACAATGTACTTACAAAATAATATAAGGCAATAGAAAGCAGTTTTAATTGAAAATTATGTAGTAAAAACCTGGTAATTTAAGTGATCCCAGAAAAATTATTTTGACTGTTTAGCATTTTCTGTTAATTTTTGAAATTGTCAATTTGAATTTCATGTTTTAGAGTATTATTTGGCTGTAACAGTACATTTGAACATCCAGCTTACTTCAAAAGTGAAAAAAAACGATGTGGAAGCATATATTTATTGAGTTTTAGGGAAAATTATTGTTGTGCACCATCAAAAATTCCAAGACTTGAATATCAATAAATCATATTTTTGCAAATTTGATGGCATTAGAAGGAATTTTAACGAAAGATCTACCTATATACAAAAACTTATTTTATGTCTTAAACCACATCATTTATGGGGTAAAAGCATGAATTAACAAAATTAAGAATGATATGAGCTCATTTTATGGGACGAAAAAAGGGGAAGCAAAATGCAAACATTTCATAGTATTTAGCTATTAAATATACAACTGAGGCAGATATAAGTGCTAAGATTGCTTGTTATGTTAGAAATTAGCTTAATAACTGTAATATATAAGAGAATATGTAAGTTTTGGTATATTACACAATCTGAACTCAACAGCTGTAAATGGAGATATTTTCATTAAAAATCTTCAAGGGGGTACCTTTGCATTCGAACACTTATACTTGCAAATATCAGACAGCCACATACCTTATAAGGTTTTTTTGGGTTGATATTGTCTCAGGAATAGAAATTAGGCCAACAAATGGTGAAAGAAACAAGTTGTTATGCTCTTTAGGTGTCAAACCACTAATTCACCAATCAGAGCTTGGAACATATACGAAAGTATTCCCTTTTCAAGAAAAAAGTTCCTTTCACTTTGTAGTATTGTGAAAACTACTGAATGGAATGGAGTAATTAAAATTGATAATTGAAGTTAAATATATAGGGATTATTTTGAGGCCAAATTTTAATACCTCTATGGAGGATTTGATGCATGACCTATAAATACTGAATTTCTTGGGGATGACCGAGCTATTTTTAGAGTAGGTGTTTTCCGTAGCATGGCATTTCACTGCAAGATTTTAAATATGCCCTGATATTTTGACAGAACGTAGAGGAATCATGTACGTTTCAGAAAATATATGGTCTTGAAAAGGTTAAACTTAAGATAAAATGACCAGGTAAGCTCGAAAAAACACAAATTTAGTAGAAAACCTTAAAGAAATTAATTAGTGGTTTTACACCTTAAGTGACATGTTGTTTGTTTTGAATTGTATTCATCTTCCGGTGAAAGTCACAGGTAGATAAGAGGCTCGCTCAAGTATTACCTTGGGGAACCGCATATTTTTTTGGTGATGACTATTACAATGAAAAAAACCAAAATATCACTAACTTCGGATTTACTCATATAATAAAACAATTGATGACTTTGGATTTCAGTTAATACCACGATTTATCAACCCCAGAGATCTGATTATCACCTCGGCTGATGGGATCAGTGATAATCAGATCTCTGGGGTTGATAAATCGTGGTATTAACCTCATCCAAAGTCATTAATTTTATATTATTTCTTTTATATAGTAAAACTATGCGTTAAGCAGGGAACCCATAATATATACGTATGATGAATCATCCTCCGTAATCCTATATAATATATTAAAGTGCTGAGTTAGATCGCTGTCAAATTATAATGTATATGTACCATCTACACACGCTGAAACACGTGCCTTATGTCTATCCCTAGATTCGACTTACGAAACAAGGTAACACTTCGACTATTGAAGCTATATTATTTTAATATAATAGATGTGTCCGAGCGGTATAGGGTGCTGGTCATAAGGCTAAGCGATTGTTATAGAGGGAGAAAAATTGCAGGCTCAGAAATGTAACATTGTTGGATTGAACTTTCAGATATATATATGTATGTGTATGTGTGCATTGTAAATGTGTATTGATATGTTGTTGCTTGTTTATTTGTTTGTCACAATTCTGTTGAATTAATGTCAATACAATTTTGAATGTTAAAAAGGGGTCTTCATGGTCGTGATCGTATGGTAGTTGGATTTACAACTACATGTGTAATCAGTGCATATCACCACTAACGTTGTGAGTTCGAATCCTACTCATGGCGAGATTCACTCGATTCAACATTATGAGTGAGTGATTGTTTAATGTCAATTCAGCAATTTTTCAGCTATATCATGTACTAGACCAACACGCTGAGTTGGGTTTTTATAGTGCTAACTCACTGAAACAACAGTCCGCGGGTAGAAATGTTGCTCCACACGGACACATTATTCTGATTCCGAGCCAACCAGTCTTGGTCCTTTCTCCTTAATGCTGCGTGCTTAGCGGAGAAGCAACAAATACCAAATTTATAGTCTTTGGTTTGACCCGACCGAGACTCGGACCCATGATCTACCGCACTCGAGGCGAGCGCGCTAACCATTACGCCTCAGGAATGCTGCTGTTCAAATAAGTACGGACTCTTGCAATGTCATTTGTAATAATTATCTAGAGTTAAAATATGTAGACAAGGGTAATTACAAAATTACCGAACTCCGAACAATCTTCCAAAGGGAAAGTCAAAACTCATAAGTATATAAACAGACAAAATCAGTCAACAACCGGAAAACCGTAATGACACTGACTTGGTACAGGCATTTCCAAAGAAATGATGGGTTTAATCAGATTTTACGGCGCCAAACCTCCCGCTTTCATTACGGTTCAAAGGTTCCGGCTGACACTATAACAGCATTTATAACAATACTGGAACAAAATAGGTAAAATAGTAGTCAACGCAGTACTAAATTCAGTGAGGAGGGTGGAACATCTATCGTGAACCATCTCCATCAACAACCACGAGTCCTCTAAAGTATTTTAACTACGAAAGTAAATGCCAAAAACACTCTTACGTCACACATTGACAAAAAATATTTTTGACATTGCTGTTGACCTCCTTATCTTTATACATTTTCACTTCATGAAAATCCATCGTTCACCATTATCTCTGCAGAGACAGAATATATTTCGACAAGATCTTGGTCTCGGAATGTAAACCTTTTAAGAGATCGAATAAGTCGAATCTTTTTATAGCCCTGGTCCAGTAGCCTGTTTCTCAGATAAAGATGACCTTTCAAGAAATCAGAATAATTGCGAGATGTAAACACCATATGCAGGAGAAGCTGGTATATTGCTGCACATATTAGTACAATTTATGATTTTAAAATTGAAGTCGTTCCATTTATCATAAATTTTAGTACTGAGTTGACCACTGTCGTCAAATTCGAGGTATAAGTCCAAAAATGATGCGGACGAAGCTGTATATGTGGTCTCTTTAATTTCCAGCTCTGGAGGATATATCAATGCATGAAATTCTGCAAATCTAGAATTATTGATAGATAAAACGTCATCAATATACCTATATGTGAAATTAAAGACTCTAGCTTCGTGAATCTTCTTATCTTTTACAAGCTTTTAAAGAAACTCCGACTCATATGAGTATAAAAATAAATCGGTTAGAAGAGTGGCAAAATTCGTACCCATTGGTATGCCGACGACCTGCTGAAACAGTGTCCTTCCAAAGAAGACAAATATGTTATCGATGAGGAACTCCAGTATACTGATCACTGGTTCCTCGGAGTAGCATGTTTTTCCCTTTTGAATTTTGTTTGAAAAATATGTGGAATAGTAGCCTAACACAACAAATTTTGAGCCATCGCTTCTATGACTGAATGCTTTGTCAATTGTTTCTTTTAAACGAGTTTTTAATTTGTCATGCGGTAGGGTGGTATATAAGAGTTGAAAAATCAAAAGTTTTGATGGAGGATACCTGAGACAAAGATCTTGATTTAAGGTTATCCAAAATATCTTTAGAGTTTCTCAAAATCCACATGTGATTTATGACTTGGTATAGGCATTTCCAACAAAAATGGTGGGTTGAATCAGATTTTAAGGCACCAAACCTCTCGCTTTCATTATGGTTCAAAGGTTCCGGCTGTCACTATAACAGCATTTATAACAATACTGGAACAAAATAGGTAAAATTGTAGACATCGCAGTACTAAATTCAGTGAGGAGGGTGGAACATATATCGTGAACCAACTACATCAACAACCACGAGTCCTCTGAACTATTTTAACTACGAAAGTAAATGTCAAAAACACTCTTACATCACACATTGACAAAAAATATGTTTGACATTGCTGTTGACTTCCTTATCTTTATACATTTTGACTTCATGAAAATCCATCGTTCACCATTATCTCTGCAGAGACAGAATATATTTCGACAAGATCTTGGTCTCGGAATATAAACCTTTTAAGAGATCGAATAAGGCGAATCTTTTTATAGCCCTGGTCCAGTAGCCTGTTTCTCAGATAAAGATGACGTTTCAAGAAATCAAAATAATTGCTACTGGCGCTTGCATAACGAATCAATTGCGAGATGTAAACACCATATGCAGGAGAAGCTGGTATATTGCTGCACATATTAGGGAATTTTATGATTTTAAAATTGAAGTCGTTCCATTTATCATAAATTTTAGTACTGAGTTGATCACTGTAGTAAAATTCGAGGTATAAGTCCAAAAATGATGCGGACGAAGCTGTATCTGTGGTCTCTTTAATTTCCAGCTCTGGAGGATATATCAATGCATGAAATTCTGCAAATCTAGAATTATTGATAGATAAAACGTCATCAATATACATATATGTGAAATTAAAGATTCTAGCTTCATGATTCTTCTTATCTTTTACAAGCTTTTGAAGAAACTCCGACTCATATGAGTATAAAAATTAATCGGCTAGAAGAGTGGCAAAATTCGTACCCATTGGTATGCCGACGACCTGCTGAAACAGTGTCCCTCCAAAGGAAACAAATATGTTATCGATGAGGAACACCAGTATACTGATCACTTATTCCTCGGAGTAGCATGTTTTTCCTTTTTGAATTGTGTTTGAAAAATATGTGGAATTGTAGCCTAACACAACAAATTTTGAGCCATCGCTTCTATGACTGAAAGCTTTGTGAATTGTTTCTTTTAAATGGGTTTTTAATTTGTCATGCGGTAGGGTGGTATATAGAGTGGAAAAATCAAAAGTTTTGATGGAGGATACCTGAGAGAAAGATATTGATTTAAGGTTATCCAAAAGATCTTTAGAGTTTTTCAAAAATCCACATGTGATTTATGCCACTACGTGAGTAAACAGTTTCACAATATTTCTGTTGTCCCTCTTTTACTACAGACAGAATCTTTGTCAGGTGAATAGACAATTCTTTCGTCGAACAAGTTGATGATCCCGCTATGTACCGTTCTTTGTATAGTGTCTTATGGAGTTTAGGTATCCAATACAAATAGGGTAAATCCTCAGACTCTTTACTAGAGGGAATGTTTAAAAAGGTTATGAAGGATATGTGGCTAGCTAGGATTTCATCTTTGTTGAATAAAGTTGGTTTGTATGTGGTATTCGCAGAGGTGTTGTTATTTATGCCTAATTCCTTGATTAGCCATTCGTAGTAATATGATTTACATACAAACACGATATTGTTGGAAGCCTTGTCCGCAGGAACGATAACATATTTGTCAGAAGAGAGGAAATACAATTAACACTTCTTGGTCTTTAAATACATACTTAGGTCGACTATTAACACAATTTTTGAGTTTGCAAATCCGACGTTGTACTAGAGACCTGCTTGTTCTAACCCAGTCTGACAAGGATTCTAAATAAGGGTAATAACAAAATTACCGAACTCCGAACAATCTTCCAAACGGAAAGACCAGTCTGAGAAGGACTCTAAATAAGGGTAATAACAAAATTACCGAACTCCAAACAATCTTCCAAAGGGAAAGTAAAAACTCATAAGTATTTAAACAGACAAAATTAGTCAACAACCGGAAAACTGTGAAAACCGTAATGACCCTGACTTGGTATAGGCATTTCCCAAAAAATGGTGAGTTGAATCAGATTTTAAGGTGCCAAACCTCTCGCTTTCATTATGGTTCCGGCTGTCACTATAACAGCATTTATAACAATAATGGAACAAAATAGGTAAAATAGTAGTCAACGCAGTACTAAATTCAGTGAGGAAGGTGGAACATCTATCGTGAACCATCTCCATCAACAACCACTTGTCACCTGAAGTAGTTTAACTGCGAAAGTAAATGTCAAAAACACTTTTACGTCACACATTGATAAAAAATATTTTTGACATTTTTGTTGACTTCCTTATCTTTACTCAGGATCTTGGTCTATCTGTATCTGTATAGGTACTCGAAAGTGGCTCACAACTGAGCATTAATCTTCGAGGTGGTGAGTGCGCAGATCTTAGTCACTCTGAACAGTTGTTGTGTGTATGTTAGAAATGGCACTTTTAAATTCCGGTCTACTTCTCTCTTTATCCACCTTCTGGCATAATCTTCAACAGCATCCATAATTATCTTGAAATTATGTTTTTGATTGATATGTTGAGGTTCTCTGAGTTTAGGACCATGAGAAATCACCTTTCGGAGACTCTCATGTGGAATGATATTCAGATCACCGGTGATTACATGTCCAGATGGGTTGTATTGAAAAGGAGAGTGGGAGCAGTCACAAGCCAGAGGGATCTTAAAGTACTCTTCTATGGTAATTTCTTGCAATGCTTCTTTGTAGATCGGAGAAAGTTACATAAAATATCATCTTTTTTTTAATTAACGAAATATTTTGCGGAGAAGCAACAAATACAAATTTTATAGTTTTGATTTGACCCGACCGGGACTCGAACCCATGATTTACCGTACTCGAGGCGATCATGCTAATCATTACGCCACCGATTCGGTTTGACATTATGTGATAAAGTTTGTCAGTGACTTACGACAGGTCGGTGGTTTTCACCGGGTACTCCGGTTTCATCCACCAATAAAACTGACCGCCACGATATAGCTGAAATATTGTGAAAGTGGCGTTAAACTCCATAACCCTAACTAACCCAATTAGTCCAAACATGTGTCATTACCTAATTATATTTGCCATTCATCACTTTCATTTTGATAGTATACAAAACCGGAAAATTACGTTTGTTTTTCATTGACAAAAATTGAGATTAATTATGCTATATTTTATTTTCAATCTGTTAATTTAAATAAACTTTAGAGAATACCAATCCAGAGAGAAACTGGCAACATAGGGTACACAAGACGAAGGAAAACAAAACACAAATAACGTAAATAAGAAATATCCTACAAACAAGTGGAGGTAAGTAAGTTCATGAAGTTCTGATATCGAAAATTTCGGATTTTATATCATTTCTATGCTGCTGATTTTTACCGAAACATTCCTAATTTTATATTTAAATGGACTTTCTGCAAAAGGTTTTGCAATTTCGTTCTGCGAAGTAAAGAAATTTCGATGAAGATTGAATGTTGACGGATCAGTGACGAATGAATTACGACATTACGATTACGACATATAAATTGAAACATCTGAAATATTGTTCTTGCATTAACAACGACAATAGTTGTCGCTTGGATGCTTGATTACTATCGATAGTCCTAAGACAGGAGTAATGCCTAAAGTTCTTAAAGGGTGACCAAAAGCCAAACAAATGCAGGAAGAAACACAATTAACAAATACTGAATACATAAAACAAAAAAGGAGGACGAACAGCGAAAAAAAAAATCGCATCTGAACTCGTTTGATCCGGAAGGAAAATCAGTTCCAGCTCGAGTATTGGCACCTGTCGTGAACGTTTTACCCATCCAACATTGAGTAATCAATCGGCTGAATAATCTGAAGAGCTAGAAAAACGTTTAATTTGTTTTAAGCATTTTATAGCCATTACCACAACATTAAAATGTGTTGTGGAAGACTAAAGAAATATCATTAAATGAAGTTCAGAACCAGTTGGAAGACATTTCTGAGAAATGTTAATGTAAAATATTATCGGTAGGACATTAAAAAGTGAAGCCACCGAACAAAAATACTCCTATTTTCATTTTATTAAGACTGTCTTCATATATTCCTGTCTATGTATTTTCTAATAAAAGGAGTTATATTCTTGCAATTAGTATGGCAAATAAATGTCACTTAGGTACCGTAAAGTATTTGATCAGTTGTAATTTATCATGAGGTTTTCTAATTACATCTAGACAACAATGAAAACAATCCATATAACTAGACTAACGCTTGACAGAACAAATGACCATCAATATAACTTCCTGGTTTGCAATTCATGTATATAAACCTTTTCTGGTTTGATTTGACAGGAACAGTCGCTTTCTATATAATCATATATATACATCAATATTGTGGCGGTTGTCCTTATTTAATTCCTAATAGAGAAAAAGGATTCATAAACAGCGGGCTCTGGATAAGATGAAAAATATGTTTACAATTTTATAGATTAGTCAGCTGACATCGTTTATTTCTCTGTAATGGGCAGTGATAAACAACGATCTATTTCACAGCACTTGCTGTTACTCACGATCTGTGTGGGAACCATCGCTAAAGTTTGTTGGTTCGATGTTTCTACGAGACATACTATTTGGTCTGATTATAAACATAGCTTGTGTTATTATTTTTTGTTTGTTTTGCGTTTCATTTAATTTCGTATCGTGTACAGGTGCCTAACGCGAAAGGGACAAGCAACCCCCAATTTAGCATATTTGGAAGGTATATTATCACCGGGTTTGTAACTAGATTAACACGATGGGTGTCACTAGTGGAGCAGGAACTGCTTACCCTTCCGAAGCTCCTGAGTGCGCCCCCGGTTTTTAGTGGGGTTCGTGTTACTCGATCTTTAGTTTATATGTATGTTTTGTAGACCGTTGTTTGTCCTTTTGTACTTTTTTTCCTAGCCATTGTGTTGTCTGTTCTTCTTCGATATACGGATTCTGATTTCCCTTTTGGTATCTTCAAACTCTTCAAACTTAAAATAGTAAAACAAGACAAATGTATAAAATACAGTTGGTCCAGTATATTACTGTATGCAACACATTATTGTGTCAAGCAAAATATTGTGTCCACACTTTCAAATTTCCATCGTCTCTCTATATAGGACTTGATTCCCATTTGATATGGTATTTGTGTAAAAAGCGATAGCAGTTCTTTTAGCACTGACTGCTATATATTATTTATGGGAAGCAGACAAGACATCTGGTTACAAGGACGCCACAAGGAATTCTTTATAACAACTTACAAAGAAATAATTTGATATTGTTGTTTCCCCATTACCTTTGATATGAATCTAACAAATAAAATGGCTTAAGATTAAATATAAAAATACACTCACCCAAAAATATTCTTCCAGAAAAATTGAGATAAAACAACTGAAAAAAATAAATAGAAATAATAGAAACACAAATAAAATATTAAAAAGAAAAGGAAAATAAAACAAATATACACAAAAACCTTGCTATACAAAACACAAGGCAAGAAAACAAAAGTGACAAAACAAAGGCTGTGTTGTGTCTTACAGACACACACAGCAATACAAATGTATCCAATAAAAAAAGTCAAAAAACAAAGGCTCTGTCGGTCTTACTTGAGTACGAATGCGGAAAAAGACACCCGTTATATCCAATACAGGCAAATTCTTTTGTTTCTTCAATAATAATGTTATATAACTTGTACAATAATAGTGTTGTTGAAAAATAAATGGTATGGCATATATTTTTATACTTTTAATGGTTAGAATGCCAAATAAGACAACAATTAACAAATTTTTATCGGTCAACGTGCTTTCGATTTTCATTTATATTTAGATATTTCAAGGTCTTTCAAGTAAAAAGAATTGTTTATATTTAGATATTTCAAGGTTTTTCAAGTGTCCCAAATGTTCACCTGTGGTCTTTCTGATTTATTACTTGCGGTTAGTTGTTTTTGTATTGCGAGAATACATTTTAAAAGTTCACATACTCGTCAATTCTGAACATAAATTATGCCTGATCTGAAATACTTGTATCGTGTCTTGTATATTGCTTTTTTAAATAAATTGTTGATATTCTTTTTAACAAAGCTTACTATCAAGAGCCATATATACTAATAATAGATTATAGCAGTGTGGTCACCGTAGCTGAGTGGCTAGGTGGAAGTTTTGAAAGTCAAAGTATACTTGAAAAAGCCCAACAGTGGTTCGATACCCGAAAGTCCCACAATATATTTAACACGTTTTTAAGCATAAAACAGTAAAAGGTTGAAGTTCATATATTCAAGAACAAAAGAATAAATTGTAGATTCATAAAAATAATCCACTGTTCAAACAATAGTGTGACGTCAGATATTTACCTTGTCTCAAAAATGGGTAAAATTATTAAAGTACAGCGGCATGTATCATCGGCCCTTATTAGCGGTCTGTATCATCGGCCTGTATGTGATATTAGAGGCCGCATTTACAACAACTTTTCTGGGGGTATTATTGAACAAATCGAAATATTTGATGATCGTCCATTTAAATCACGTACTCAGTACTACGTTTTACATTTAGTGAATGTCTGGGGGTATTATTGAACAAACCCAATATTTGATGATCGTCCATTTAAATCACGTACTCAGTACTACGTTTTACATTTAGTGAATGTCAAGGGTACAATAGACTTAACCATAGTGTGAAAAAACAACTCAGCTTTCTGCTTGTGCCAATCGTTTGAAATTTATAATAACAACAATGTATTTAATTATAATATATGTACACAAGGTAAGTTCGTATTTGGTTAGTATTCCTGTTATTATTATTTTTTTGCCGATTTTTCGCTATTATTTACTATTTTCCACTATTTTCGGGGGTCATTTTTCACATTTAACGGATTAGCCACTATTTTTTGCTATTTTCCACAATTTTGTGTCGCTTTTTCTACTTTTAACCCAGTTGACGCCATTAATTGCTGATTTTCCGCATACTTTTTTTTCTTCTAAATGTACAAAAGACACATTCTTTGCTTCGTATAATAAAAACGTAGATATCAAATTTATTGCGCACGATGCCTTTCTGGAATAACCTTGACCAAGTACGCTCAACATTTAAGGATTGGAAAGCCAAGCAATTTATAAGTTGTTGGAAGTTCTAAAATCAAAGATACGAAAGGAGTAATAAGAATCCGTAAATCGAAGAAGAAACAGACAACACAATGGCCAAGATAGCCAAAATTGGCTTAAGTCGTCTCTACATGAGGGAGAAGAACCTAAACTTTGATAATAAACAAAGGCAGCATCGATGATTCTAACACATCCACATGGCCACTAGTGTATGGACACATGCCTCCTCTCTAATTGAAATAATGCGATCGTGAAAGTATTGGCAACATGTAGAGTTGAAGTATTACATCTTCATTAGATTTTAACGTATTTAAGATAATTTTGACTTTGATCGCAGGTTATTGCAGAAATGCGTCGTGCGTCCTATATTCGATATCTACGTTTTAATTACAAAGGTATACTATAGATAGATATATTGTACCTGTGACAGTCACCACACTGTCAAATAACACTGAGATAAATAATTAAAAAAAAATAAAACCTTTATTTAACAGTAGTGTGAGATTTAGCATGAAGTGATTCCATTCCTGATATATATTTGCTTAGTATTTTTTTGTTTGCATGATCAAAATGTCATATAATTATGTATAATATATTTGTTATGTTGGTATCTATGTATATGGCAGGAGGGATTCGTCGTGGTCCTGATCGTATGGTTGTTGGATTTATAACTACCTTTTACCTTCCAAATCAGTGTCTATCACCACTAAAGTTGTGAGTTCGAATTCCGCTCATGACGAGGTGTAATCAATTCAACTTTATGAGATAAATTATGTCAGTGACGTGCGACAGGTCGGTGGTTTTTTCGTGGTACTCCGGTTTTCTCCACTAATAAAACTGATCGCCACATTATAGCTTAAATATTGATCAAAGTGGCGTTAACCACCATAACCCTAATCATATGTATACGTGCTATCATTGTATGGACAAGATCTTGTACAATTCGTATATGTTTGGCAAACATTACAAAAATTGTAAATAGAACACAATAAGTAAATTAAATGGACGATCTATCAGATATTTAAACAGAAACAATAAATTAATGTTCCTAATAAATAAGTTGATAGATCCATAGTACAGATTTTTACAAAACTGTTTTGAATTCTCAGAAGTTTATTGATTAAAAATTTGAACATCCTTTTGATGAACTTTATAATGTTTTATAATTCGGATCAACCAATAATTTTTTATACTACAATTTGTTCATATCAATTTGAATAACTACTATTGTTTAACCATGAAGAACTAATATTTTGAAGTCCAGGACACATGTTCGCGTATAATGCAATAAACGATATTATTTTGTGACAAAATACTTATATATGTATATAATTTAAAATAGCAGAAAGACGGTATGTCTCAGAAGTGACATAGGGCTTTCGGATTTATGATGGGTTTTTATTCTAAACAAACAGAATTGTTTCATTATGAGAAAGAAAAAAAAAATGTGTGTTCCTCAATTTTCTTCCACAGAGATATACAGCTAAACTAATGTTATCCAAATACAGTTGCTTATATTTTTCACAGTCTACTAAATAGCGTTTTTAACGTCGATATGTGTTGAAGTATAAGCATAAAAAACAGATTGAGATAATCCTATTTGGAACTTTTTGTGTATGTAATACATTGTACTTTCCTTCAAATTTATTACCGAAAATCAGTTCGTATTTAGTTATTATTCCTTTTAATAATTCCAGTGTTACGTCCCTTAATTTTCTCTAATGAACACAGGGGCCGTCGTGGTCGTGATCGTATATAGTTGAATTTACAACTATTTATGCAATAGGTGTCTATCACCCCCAACGTTGTGAGTTCAATTCCCGCTGTTTGTGAGGTGTACTCGATACATTATGTGATAAAGTGTGTCAGTGACTTGCCACAGGTTGGTAGTTTCCTTTTGGGTACTTCGGTTTCTTCCATCAATAAAACTGACCGCCACGATATCATCCTTTTCTTTCATTTTTTATTTGTATATTAAACATTATGCATAAATAATCTTACCTAATATGTTAGTTATAGGTGATTGGGATTGACAGAAGATAGTGAAATTGACATAAAAAAGACAGAAGATAGTGAAATTGACATATAAATAACATAATGTAGCGGAATTGACATATACATAAGAGAAGATAGTGAAATTGACATAAAAAATAACAGAAGATAGTGAAATTGACATATAAATAACCGAAGATAGTGAAATTGACATATAAATAATCGAAGATAGTGAAATTGACATATAAATAACAGAATATAGTGAAATTGACATATAAATAACCGAAGATAGTGAAATTGACATATAAATAACAGAAGATAGTGGAATTGACATATAAATAACAGAATATAGTGAAATTGACATATAAATAACAGAAGATAGTGAAATTGACATATAAATAACAAAAGGTAGCAGCATTGACATATAAATAACAGAAGGTAGTGGAATTGACATATAAATAACAGAATATAGTGAAATTGACATATAAATAACAGAAGATAGTGAAATTAATATTAAATAACCGCAGATTGTGAAATTAACATCATATTAATGCATAACTTTAAACATATTTTATTGTTCAAAAAGACATTAATGCATTATTGAGACGAAGAGGGAAAGCGTGGTAAAGACGTTACCGATATCACTGATGACATCATAACTGATAACCGAGAACCAAACCCACAACCAGACATGTCAGAACACAAGTTAAATATAGAAAGTGAGAACAAAAGATATGAAGAAGCTAAAGCTCACGATGTCAGAAAAGACGAGAATTTTGCAGTAGACGATGTTAGAACAGACGAGGATTTTGCAGTAGATGATGTTAGAAAAGACGAGGATTTTGCAGTAGACGATGTTAGAAAAGACGAGGATTTTGCAGTAGACGATGTTGGAAAAGACGAGGATTCTGCAGTAGATGATGTTAGAAAAGAGGAGGATTTTGCAGTAGATGATGTTAGAAAAGACGAGGATTTTGCAGTAGACGATGTTTTAAGCGATGCTAGACACGATGCGTCAACAGATCATACACAGCTTGATACTCCAGTCGAAGCAAGGTCTGCATTATCTAGAACACCGGAAATTATTCTCACACCTATGGACGTTCGCAGACGATGTAACCTTCGTACAAATGATGATATTATTTCTTCTGAGGAAGGTGTAAGGTCAACTAGAGGAGACGATGAGGAGGAATATGGCGACTTTAAGAAAAAGAGAACTTCTGAAAGACGAAAGATATTCAACATGGTCAAATATATAATAGCAATTGTCTTGATTATCTTAGACCTGATATTTGATTGGATTCAATATTCAGAAATGAATAACAGAGGCAATTATTCAATCGTAGCCGAACGTAGAATGAAAAATGAAGAGTTCACTTTTGACTGTGAAGGAAACGGAAAGGACATTCAGTTTATATTTCTTATCTTCACTGTTGTCGGAACAGTCATGACTGTCCTGCAGATTTTAAATATTGTATATCAAATATACTATGAAGTAAAAGGAGTCTACGTAAGCAAAATACTTGTTCACGAAACTGTCGAAACGTTTCTTTTTCTGTTTTTTATCGAAATATCTCAATTATTGTTAATTATGGGATTTTATGATGCGTGCCCATTAGACTGCACCATCAATAAAACAGAAATTTTAATTGCTTTAAGCGGATTGCTGTCATTTTCAAAACTAATATGGCGATTTTCAACTAGATGGGAATACTGTACTTTTCGCCGGTTAAATACCAAGACTTTAGGCAGAGGTCGAAACCATGGGGGTGCAGGTACACTGCAGATTCCGAACCAACAAAGGATGGAGGTTCCGAAACAGAAAAAGTAAGTATTTAAAGTGTAATTTCTCGAGTACGATATTATATAACTTTGTTTTTACGTAATGTGGACCAGTTGAATATGTTGAGGATTATACGATTTAGCACAGATAAACATTATAATGATGGACCGAATACAATGGGATATACTCATTCTAATTGTAAATCTCATCTAACTGTGACTAGAAGAGTTTGAAGATACCAAAGGGGTAATCATAATCCGTAAATCGAAGAACAGACAACACAATGGCCAAAAGAAAAAGGAACAAACAACGATCTACAAACCATACACATAACACTAAAGATAGATCGGGTAACACGAATCACACTAAAAACCGGGGGTGAACTAAAGCATGGACTACGTTTAAAATATGTGGATATTTTTATGGTTTCATCACGTTCCACTTTATCAAGCCCTGGCTGAAAACGAGGTTCATCAGCTGACATCATTAGTAGCTATGGTTATAGAATGAAAAACAAAAATAACACATTGTCGGTATAGGTTTACGCTCAATTTTCCTGCTTGGTACAGGCACTTCAATAAAAAGTGACGGTGCTAAATCAGTGTTATGGACCTAAATGTTAAAAATTGATTATCAATAAATAAATGAATGAATATATAAATAAATAAATATATACCAGTAGACAAAATAAATTGCATGACATTCTTACTTATTTTCTCCTTACAGCACGAAAAGTCTATGGAAATGTCAACAGTCTTGTAAATGTTTCATTCTTAGATGTTTTCCATCAAGATTTGAGGAACCAGATACCGATGCTTGCGACTGTACGTGTAAAAAAGGCTTGTCGTATGAATTCCCATCATGTAAATGCTTTACATTCCGATGCTGTCCCGCGTACTTGGAACCACCACACCCTGATATTTGTACATGTTTGTGTGGTAAGTGTATGTCGTATGAGTTCCCATCATGTAAATGCTTTACTTTCCGATGCTGTCCCACTTACCTGGACCCACCACACCCTGATATGTGTACATGTTTGTGTGGTAAGTGCATGTCGTATGAGTTCCCATGTAAATGTTTTACTTTCCGATGCTGCCCCGCTTATCTAGACCAACCACACCCTGATATNTGTACATGTTTGTGTGGTAAGTGTATGTCGTATGAGTTCCCATGTAAATGCTTTACTTTCCGATGCTGTCCTGTTTACCTGGACCCATCACACCCTGATATTTGTACATGTTTGTGTGGTAAGTGTATGTCGTATGAGTTCCCATGTAAATGCTTTACTTTCCGATGCTGTCCCGCTTACCTGGACTCACCACACCCTGATATCTGTACATGTTTGTGTGGTAAGTGTATGTCGTATGAGTTTCCATGTAAATGCTTTACTTTACGATGCTGTCCCGCTTACCTGGACCCACCACACGCTGATATCTGTACATGTTTGTGTGGTAAGTGTATGTCGTATGAGTTCCCATGTAAATGCTTTACCTTCCGTAGCTGTCCTACTCATTTAGACCCACCACACCCTGATATTTGTACATGCATGTGTGGTAAGTGTATGTCGTACGAGTTCCCATGTAATTGCTTTACCTTCCGTTGCTGTCCTACTCATTTAGACCCACCACACCCTGATATGTGTTCCTGTTTGTGTGGTAAGTGTATGTCGTATGAGTTCCCATGTAAATGCTTTACTTTGCGATGTTGTCCAACACATTTGTCTCCCAAGAAAGACAACTGGTTTGAATGTATTTCTTGTAAACAGTCCGTTAGAATAGCACCTGCCCCTGTTGTCAGGATACCAACACCCCCACTACCACGACGGTTACCACCACTACCCCAGCCCCCGCGTTGGGCACCTGTACCTCAGCAGCAACAAAATGTGGTTATTGCATTACAACCAATTTATCAAACAAGAGCAAGGATACCCACACCTCCCCCAAGACCACGGATACCGACACCTCCCCCACGGATATCGACCCCTCCGCCTGTATATTTTTCCTGTGGTAAGTGCTTGTCATGTGAGCAAAACTTTGGTTGTTGCAAATTCCGGTGTTGTCCAACACATTTGTCTCCCAAGAAAGACAACTGGTTTGAATGTATTTCTTGCAAACAATCCGCTAGGATAGCACCTGACCCTGTTGTCAGGATACCAACACCACCAATACTCCCACCACCACTACCCCAACCCCCGATTTGGGCACCTATACCTCAGCAGCAACAAAATGTGGTTATTACAGTACAACCAATTTCTCTACCAAGACCAAGGATACCGACACCTCCCCCTAGACCATGGATACCGGCCACTCCGCCAAGACCACGGAAACCAGTATGTGAAAACTTCTGTAGTACGGTACTTCAGTTTCTTCTTATAATACTGTTCATTTTCCTCATCATGCTTCTTTTATTCTTTTCTTTCCTAGAGATAGTGCAAATACGTTTTGTACTCTATTGTGTTGCCAACGATACATTGATGAATGGTACACAGGTAGCGATCGTGCAAAATTATCTAAAGATTTTCCAAATATGATTATTTCAATGAACAATCACAGGGGCCAGATGAGTTTTTTCATGTACTTATATGTGAAAGTTAGGTGGGCACCCTTTTGTCCGACCTGGCCATTTTTAGCAGAAAGTACAGACTTGGTCTCCTGTAACTTTTTTATTTTTGGACGTACGGGGTTCAAATAAGTTTTTTTCTAAAGAAAAAATATTCAGCTTTCAGTCTATATCACCTTTATACGTATACAATTCCTTGTATTTTTTTCTACTCAGTTAAACAAGACATACCTAAATTTTGATTACTGGCGAGTTCGTACCCTTGTTGGTATATAGGTATATAAGTACATGAAAAAACTCATCTGGCCCCTGTGTGAACAATATGTGAAAGAAGTGCAATCTACAGCACGTACTTTGTATTTAAAAAGGACACTATGTTATAGATTGATTGTGTGTGTTTTCATAGTTTGTAATTTAATCTTGAGCATATTAATATTATACAATTAATGACTTTGGATGAGGTTAATACCACGATTTATCAACCCCAGATATCTGATTATCACCGAGGCCGCATTAACTTATTAATTGAAATCCAAAGTCATCAATTGTTTTATTATATGAGTAAATCCGAAGTTAGTGATATTTTGGGGGTTTTTTGACTGTAATAGTCATCACAATTACTTTTTCTGTATCAGACCAACTCTACAGGTGATGAAAAAAAAAACTGAGGACTTTTATCTGCACTTGGTCCAATCTCAGTTTTTAATGGAGTCTGAGTTGCTTAATAATTTTAATTTTGTAGTAATATTTTAATTTGTACAATTTCCTTTGTGTTTTTTTGTCATGTTGTCTTGCTTCCTCCGAACGCACCTATTGACAACCCAACGTTTCCTTCCCCTAAACTATTATAACCCCTCGATCTGCTGTTGACGATCTCGTATGATTCTTCATTTATACAATTATGTAAAAGAGAAAGTTTAGAAATCATTTGAAATGAACTCTTCAATCCAATCAGAGAATACATTTTCAAAATAAGCAACATGGACTTTCCCTGCTACTATTTTTGGGTACACGCTACAATGTTCAAAAGTAATGTTAACCTCGCGTGCACTTTTGAGCGGTGATCATCATATTTTGAAATGGAGAGTGAAGTAGTGTTTTGTCCAATTAGAGTCTAGGATATTTATAGTCATATAAAAATAGTATTTGTAACCTTTCTGTACTCATAGAAAAAACCCATTGATCATATCCAGAAATGATCGGTACTTTGCTCATTTGCATATCTAAGATGGCGACGACGGGACGTTTGCAATTGAAAATGGGACTTTGAATTAAGCAAAATTATATGAGATAAAAATGATTGACAACCGTAAAATATTCGAGGTTCCTGGTGTGTATGAAAATCCGAGGCGGCAAACCCATACACTGGCCTTAACAGTCTATGTAAAATGTCTGAAAAACATGAAATTGTTGGAGTTCGACACCAAATTTACCAACGAATAATATTTTGCTGTCAACTTGCCGGAATTAATTTGGATTCCTGAACTCTGGATAAATTACTATTCACAAACCTTATATCTAGCTTCTAACCTCAAGGTTCCCACATTAAATATAATATAATCATTTTTGCAAGCACGCAAGTTCAAAAAATGGCTAAAATGGCTAAGAAAACAACAAAACAATTTGTATTTTAGCAGACGAAAAACTTTGCGGAAGTCAACAATAACATGTTAATTATTGAGCCGTTGACGGGAACAATACATTTCCGTGTTTTAAGCAATTATTTAAGAAATCTGAGGAGCAATCCATCAAGCTTGAAACTGCATTCACGTGATCAAAATCTAATTTAAATATGATGAATATTTATGAGGAGAGTACCATCAATTTCTGGATATGTAATGAATAGATCATCATATAGTATTTCATTGCATACGAAACTAAGATATTGACCAAAGTTGGCTTAAAACACTTAGGGGAAAACATGTGGTTGGGAATGCGGGGATTTATGTTTTTGTTGTTGTTTTTTTTATGAAAAAACAACAACATTTCAGAAACCATATGTCATAGAAATATATTAATTATATTCTTCTATTTGAGTGGTGCAGATTAATAAGTGTATTGTAAATATAATTAGTTTGCTAATATATTATATTTATGTCTTGTTTTAATTTGTATTTACTTCAATAAGACTATCTGTATACTGACATTTATCCTGCACTTGTTCTATTTGAGCTAGAAAATTACATTGACTAGATACATTTTTGCTCTGTGCTTTCACTGACCGAAATATAGTTTATTCTGGTACCCCTGTCACATGTTGAGCTTTACCCTAGTTGTAAATACAGTTCACTCACTTCTTGTTGACAGAAAATATCAAACGGGGCAATCAAGGGATAATTATATAATTTTTATTATTTAATTTTAAATATGAATGTCGATGTATTCATGTGATTTTTTTTTTTTGTAGAATCATAACATTAATGCAATGTCTTAAAATATAAGGGTTTTGTGTTTTCGACGCAAATCTAGGTGAAGGCTCTGTGAACCTCGCATATACCTAATGCACATTGCACGAAGACAATTAGCAAGAAGGAATATATGTGTCAAAGAGTTTGAAGATACCAAATTGGTAATCAGAATCCATAAATCGATGAAGGACAGAAAACGCAATGGTCAAAAGAAAAAGGGCAAAAGGACAAGCAACGATCTACACAACATACATATAAAACTAAAGATCGAACAACACGAACCCCACTAAAAACCAGATGAACTAAGTTGCTTCTGAAGAGTAAGCAGTTTCTGCTCCACTAGTGGCACCCGTCGTGTTAATCTAATTACAAACCCGATGATAAGTCGTGTTAATAATCGCAAGGAACAGGTGGTCTTGACTAGATGTCGTATTGGTCATGGTAAACTTACATATAGGTAGTTATTAAATAATGAAAAACAACTTGAATGTATTCCGTGCAAGTAAAATATTTCCCCTATACCTACTTTTTAATAGACTGTGCAGATGCAGCTGATATTCATCAGACATTCTACAATATCAACTATTCATTCGAGACAAACTTTCCGAATATATAAGTTATAGAATGGGTTAATACAAAATATTGTCTTATTTGTAATTAAATCTCTTATAGCTATGAAAATTGATTAATAAATTTTGCTCAAGCCACGATGGGGCTGAAATGCTCTTAAAGTTGGTGTTTTCTAGTATAATCTTATCAACAAAACATTGATTAATTGATTAACGTCCAGCAAGCAGTCTTTCAGCTATATTTAAGAGAAAAACAAAGTCAACACTATACAAAATCCAGATAGAAAAGAACGGATGGGCAACCGGATCAACGACTTCTGACTGTCACTAAAAAAGCATGGAGAGCTGCGCAGGGACGAACATTTTAGATTTTTTTAGGAAAGGGTACCATGAGCCTACTCTTTTTGTCGAAATCTGCAAAAGAGTTTGTTAACGTCCAGGAACCGTGCCACTCTTCAAGCTCGTTACTGACTATGATGTACGGTCAGGCTTTACGCTATATGACCCCTTCCAACGAGAGTTCTCATCCCATCCGACACCTGGGGACGCGCCTAGCAGCTCTGTGGGTTTGAACTCTGACAACTTTCACCAGTACCCAGTATAAACAAAACATATTGTACAATAAGTATGTAAAATATACCCCGATCACTAGTATGCTTCATTTCCTCAATACAGTATTCAAATTCCTATAATGAATTGTGCGATTTGTCATTTTTGTTATGACAAGTAGCTCCAGTGTCAAGTAGTGTCATATCAGATAGATGATGTTGCAGCGGCACCATATCAGTCACAGATGAATGGATTGTCTCTCAGAACCCTTCAATTATAGTCAAAGGTTAAGTTTACATTGAAAACCAGCATATACCGAAATCCAAATAAACTATGAGCCTATAACATGAAATAAAGGGTTGAAGACACCACAGGGATACTCAAAATCCGTAAAACGAATAAGGACAGACAACACAATGACCAAATTTTAGTCTTGTTTAATGTCAGCTTCTCTCTGTTCCAAACAAAGCAGGTCTTTAGACAGGTGCCATCGCAAAATTCGACACAATTTATATTGTACACATAACTATTACCCTGTATGCCACACACAGTAAAACCAGTTTAGATTTCAGCAATTGGTCTACAGTTTCATTTGGACATTTTGTCATTTAGTCCTTTTTCGTTTGGCCATTGTATTGTTTGTCCTTCGAATTACGACTTCTGTTTACCCCTTTGGTATCTTCAAACTTGTTTCTCTTACGCTTAGTAACAAAACAAGATACATCGATGCATACCTTGAGCTATGTTATATTCATATAATGGTCATGTTAAGAATAGATAGCTTTTTATATACTTTGTTCGATACTTAAGAGATCATTGCAACTTGGCTTGATGAGTCCTTGATTCACCATTTTCAGTTTGGATTCACCAAAGTTGCAAAAATTTAGATTTTTACAATGGCGGGACTCGCCTAAGTCGTTAAATTTTAAATTTTCACCAACATGTTCAGAAATGACTTCTAGACTCATTAAAATAAATTGTTACAAGCACCCATAATACTACGACCAAATCATATATAAAATGAATAATGGCCAGTTCAATATTCGCTACATATTCCAATGGCTGATCCTTGGTAACACGAATATATACAATTACTCCGTCCTATCCTCGAGGAAAATGATTTGAGTGATTATGGACATAAATGGATTGATTAACGGGTCGATTGGTGTTTAGTGCGAACTTCAGCAGTTTTACAGCTATATCGTGAGAGTATGAACATAAATTGATTGATTGGTTGATTGTTGCTTAACGCCAACTTTAGTAATTTTATAGTTATATCGTGGCGGTATGGACATAAATTGAGTAATTGAATGATTAGTGTTTAACGCCAATTTCAGCAGTTTTTCAGCTAAATCGTGGTGGTATGTACATAGACCATTTCCGACAAATTATCTACCACAACAGATACAAGATAAGTTACAAAGTTTTCAATTTTCTCGTGTTGTTTGATATTGCTCCGCTATGATGAGTAAGCTGATTCCTGGAAAGATATCTGAAATACAAATGATATAAATATGTACTGCTTTTCTACGATATAATTTCTTAGGAGGTCGAACGTTTAAGATAATGCGTACAATGCCTCTCGTCGATAAAGGAAGGATTAAATATATTATTAAAAGGACAAGGGGGTTATGGTGTTTAAGGCCATTTTCAAAATATTTCAATTTTATTGGTGGTTGAAACCGGTGTATCACTGTCTTCGCTAGATAGTGGTAGGGAAAGATGTTATTTCTTTATAATAAAAAAAAGTAGACATTAAATTTAGAGCGCACGATGAGTTTCTGGAATAACCTTCATCAAGTACGGTCAAAATCGAAAGACTGGAAAGGCAAATAGCTTAGAGTGTTTGGGAGCAATAAAATCAAAGGGACCCAACTGGATAACCAATATCACCTATGCCTGAGGGAGAACTGTATTAATCTTGTTCTAACAACCATGAGGTCGTCATTTAACTGAAATCGACAGCCATGCTTGTGCCCTGTGTTATCTTGACAAAACTTGTTTTCAGTTATATGTTTCTAAACACTTAAATTTCCCGCTGCAACCAGGAACAGTTTTGCTTCCATGGCCTAACTCAATCAATAACCGCACGTGTCTGCAGTGGAAACATTTCGTGTTTATTTATGTTTTTAATGTACTCGCTGTTAAAATATTTAAGGTAGATAAAATAGCCCAAATCATAGATACACGTTGTACTACACTTCTAAAATGTAGACATACTATAGGGTGAAGGTGTTTAATGCCACTTTCAATAATATTTCAGTTATATCGTGGCAGTCAGTTATATTAGTGGAGGACTCGGAGAAACCAAACGACCTATCGCTGTCAAACATTTTCACACAATGTTGTATCGAGTACACCTCGTCATTAACGGGATTCAAAATAAATAAAATTATCGGTAATTTGTGTAGTTTTCCTTTGAAGTGTGTTGACTGATAAAGCTTATCTCAACGTACTGGACGTGATATCAAAATTATTAGGTCAGTTCACAATTAGGCATGCGTCAACTACCGCGCATGAATATACTTGTTTTTAAAAAAACAAGATTGGTTGCGTCATCAAAATCAATAATACGGGAAAAGGTCAATGTCATTTTCGTTACTATCGTAAACAAACCATTCAGCGTACGAGAAGAAATTCTTCAAAGCACGTAAAAATACGAAAAAATAATGAAAAATAACAAGAAATATAAAAATTAACAAATACATTGATAAAAAAAATAATAAAAACAGTTTCTTATATCTTTGTCCTTAACTCTTATTTCCACGGCACTTGCCATGAATATTTCGTCTGCTAAAATATGGATCCATATCCTGCCGTTTTTAGCGAATATTTGAACCCTTCTTTCTTCGATGACAATTTGCCTGTACCAAATTTCGAGCTTCAATATTCCTTACCATCTATTAATTATTATCAGTTTAAACCCAGACAAGAATCTGTAGAAAATGTGGAAATAAACATTGAAAAAACCAGACCCCTACTACATCAGGCTCAGCACCACAAATTTCACTTAACCCTGCTCCAGACATTAGTAATATAGGCTTCTTAGACGACAGTTTTGACATTCAAATGGCTGATTTTAATGATCCAAAAATTGAGAAATTAATGAATGATATATCGGAGGAAAGTCTACAATTAATGGCAGAGCAAAATGAAAAATTTAATACTAGATTTGAGCAAAACAATGATCAAGAAAGAGTGATGTTTATGGAACAAAAGGAAAACATAAACACTAAAAGAAAAATGAATTAGGCAGTTAAAACATTTGTACAATTTTTGTCAAATGTGAAGACTGAATTCCGCCAAATAAATGAGACACCACCAAATGAATTAGACAAATATCTACAGGAATTTTATATAGGAATCAGGAAAGAGAGTAAGGAAAATATACCTGATATTGAAAGACAATATCAACCCAGCAGTTTACATGGATTCCAATCCATGATAAATCGGTTTTTAAGATTAAACAATTATGAATACGACCTTACAAAGTCTAAGGAATTTCAGCAGTCAAGAGACTGTCTTACTGCCAAAAAAACATTTAAAGGAAATGGGACTCGGCAATAGACCTAATGCTGCGGAGGCATTAGAACCAGAAGACGAGGAGGAGCTTTATAACTGTGGTGCATTTGGTACAGAAAATCCTGACAGCCTACTCAGTACTTTATGGTTTATGAATACTGTCCATTTTGGACTGAGAGGTTCACATGAGCACCGGCAACTAAAATGGAGAGACATCAAATTGGAAACGGATCCAACAGGCAACCAATCTCTTGTGTATAATGAGCG
Organism: Gigantidas platifrons; assembly: GCA_002080005.1. Classification (NCBI taxonomy): domain Eukaryota; kingdom Metazoa; phylum Mollusca; class Bivalvia; order Mytilida; family Modiolidae; genus Gigantidas; species Gigantidas platifrons. The sequence goes on from MJUT01038149.1 coordinate 132,751, forward strand.
AGTAACAAAAACCAGAGATGGTTCAAATACCAAAAACACCAGGGCTTATGCCCCCAAATCATGGCGTAACCCTCTAGATGAGAGAAAATGTCATGTTGCTGTTTACCTTAAGGTATTTACACCAATAATTGATTAATTCAAGAAAGAAAAATCAGTTAAATTCGATAGCACAGGGATAAAGCTTAACACTTACAGAGACCCAGTAGCCAATGGCCCTGAATTTTTTTACTATCCTTCCCTTTTTTTTTTTAAATTCACATGATATATAAAAAATAAAATAAAATAAATGCCCAGACTGGTGGGCCTCTATACCTAAAATGTTAAGCTTTTCCCTGCACTGTATGGCCATATTATTTCAATAATCTGCATCCCTCAAAACCAAAATGATAAAAAACCAAGAAATACCGGTATAACTACTTTGTAATTAAAGATTGAACATCTTTAGGCTTACATTGTATATACACTGCAATATCTAATGATGATTTAAAATTGAAATCAATCCAATTACTGAAAAGACCTAAAATTTAATACTACATAGCACTGATTAGTAACAGGGAAAACTCAACTAAAACTTCTGTATTCTGGATATGCAAATACATTTGTACAGATACAGATATTTTATTTATTTACTAATCACAGTGCCCATTGCTGTGCAGAATAATCAAACAATGAATAAAATTATCTATACATTTGTTGTACATAAACCTACAGAAAACACCATAAAAAAGCAACACGAGACACATATTACAAATTATTTCACAAAAAACTAAAGATTAAGCGAAAGAAACTCTACATGTATTATATACAAGTAAACACAACACAATGGTGTTCAGGAAGAGTTAGCAATGCCTATTCCACATAGCAGGGCCCGACTTTAACGTTTGTCCGATTGTCCGATACCAGAGGAAATTTTGGTCGGACAAGTGAAAGTTGTGGTGCACCTGCCCGACGGGACAAGTAAAATAATCACAGGAAGCAAATTCATTAAATGTTAATGTTGAGAAATCGAATCAATGAACTGAAAGAGAAAACAAATAAAAACTTCTTTTGACATAGTTTACTGGTTCTTGTCAGATATTGTTTACGGTAGTCAGATTCGGGAACCAGACTTCCAAGATCAGTAATGCGCTTGATAGCTACGACAAACCCTCTTACGTAAAGACGAAGATATTGACAGAGACATAGTTACATGTAAACAATTTTACGAACGAGACATGGATTTACAACAACGGGAAAGAAGAAAGAAACAAAAGATGAAGAAGATGCCAAATTGAGAAAAAAAGAATATGAAGCCAAAAGACAAAGAACATATCTACCCAGCTGGGAAGAAGAATTCCCTGGTCTAAAATATTTTACCAGTACTGATGATGACGGGAATGTTGACGATTCAAAGCCGAAAGTTATGAAGTGTCAGATTTGCAATGACTATCCTGTTTTTGCTGATAAAAGTTGCTCATTGTACGTAGGAACAAGTGCTTTTAGAAAGGACACCCTAACAGCACACTGGAAAAGTGGTTCTCACAGAAGATGCGAGGAGCAGAGAAAAACAGATGAAAGAAAGAAACTTGAAACCACAGGGTCAGCATCCAGTAGCAGTTCAGGGCCTCTTTTGTCATGTGTTCGGAAAATGGAAAGAGAACAAGAAGACAAAAGAAAGAAACTTATAAACACTGTCTACTTCATTTGTAAGCATGAAATGCCCGTTGCGGATTTTTCCAAGATTAATCGAGCTGCAAGAAGTGAATGGTCTTAATATGGGAAACTTTTATAGATCAGACAATGGTTGTAGGAGGTATGCTTATTCCTTTGGTATTAACTTTTAAATAATTGTTCATCTTTAAACTTCGGTACATAAATTATTAACTCAATATACACTAATTAAACTAGTTTAACCCCTTAGGTCTTTATTTACCTGTACTGTCCATAATCAGAAGCTGCTGGAAATTAATATGTTTTGGAATTTAAATACAATATAAATTGCTATTGTGTTGTGACCATGGATTGATAATTTATTGTTCAGGGATAGCTACAGCCTGCCTCCGGTTGACCGTGTTTTGATTTCCTTGCCGTTCATTGAATTTGAAGACATTGGATTGGCCTAGCACTGTTTTCAGTCTGTGGCTCTTTGACACATTCCCCGTTTCCATTTTCTAACTGGTCTCTATTCTTTGTGTAATACATCTGTAAGTTAGTAATACTCACTGCCCTTTCCCCTGCAACCATATCTGCTTTGTTAGTGGTATGCACCAATCCTGCTTTATTTTGCATACAATACAATAATAAATTACCAGTGCCTATCATTACTATGGCTCATAGCAAGGTGTACTCAATACAATATATATGATTGATTTGATTTTTCATGTTTAACGCCACTTTCAACAATATTTCAGCTATATCATGGCGACCAGTTTTAGTGGTAGGGGAAGCCGGAGTACCCGGAGAGTATCACAAACCATGAACAAGCAACTGGTAAACTTTATCACTTGCGACTGCAAGTTGAGTGCACCCTTTTTGTAATTAGCAAAGCAGGGCGCTACACCATGCCGCAATACAATATATATACATGCACAAAAATGTACTTTATTCCATTCATGGTCACAGAGGGAGCAGTTACATAAATACAACATTGTGTGATAAAGGTCAGTGACTTGCAACAGGTCAGTGGTTTTCTCCAGTTACCAATCAAGCAGACTTATGTAGTCAGCACTATCAACAATATTATGTACCATACCGAATATTTTAATTTGCCTAGTCTAGTGTTGCTGACAGTTTATGACCATCTCTCTAAGATATCATGCGCATTGTAATTTCAGATTCATAAGATATATTTATGAAGAACTGTTCCAATCTGTAAAGAGGCTGATTGAGGATGACTTGCACTTTTACTCCATATTGATTGATGGTGCTACTGACTCTTCTGTAACCGAAAACGAACTTATCTACTTGAGATTTGTCGAAAATGGAAAACCGGTGAATCATTACTTCAGTATAGAAGATGTGGAGCATGCA
>MJUT01038149.1:136564-156645 GCA_002080005.1 Gigantidas platifrons
AAGACATACAACTAGTGAATGTTAACATGGACGAGGATTTCACCAGGGAGAAGCATGTAATAGTTGACATGATTGTGGCTGCTCTTGACAACAGATTTGAACCCATGGAAAACGATCCAGTTTTGAAAGCTGCATCTTCTATTCTAACTTTCAGTGACTGGCCACAGAATAGAAACGACCTAGCAACGTTTGGTATCGAAGACCTGGCTTTGCTTTTGGAACATTTCCATACAGTACTAGATAGAAATAGTTGTGATGTGGATGCCATTATGAGACAAAATGGAGAATGGACGGATTTCAAGGGCTACATAGGAAGACACAAAGCTACAGTGGCTGTTGAAAACTTCTTTATTTATCCAGATCTGAAAATAAGATTCAAATATATGGTCCTGGTTCTGGAGCTGCTGCTCTCTTTTCCGCTTTCTAGTGCTGTGTGTGAGCGTGGCTTTTCGGCAATGAAGAGGGTCAAGAATGATTGGAGATCATCTTTGAAACCTGAAATGTTGAATATGTTAATGTTTATAACAGTTGAAGGGACATCATTACAGCAATTTGACACGAATGCAGTCTTCAATCACTGGTGGTCAAGTGGTAGGCAAAAAAGACCAGGATTCAATCCCAATGCATACAGAGGCATACAAGAACCAGAACCTAACATGTCTGAGGAGGACACAGATGATGATAACTGAACTTTTCGAAGCTTCATTCGACAGCTAGAGACAAGGATGTCAATTAACTAATAACATACTTGTGTTTTATTGTATTTTTTATTTAACATATGACATTACCTTTAAAATTTCGGACAAGTAACAATTTCATTCGGACAAGTCAGTTTGAGTAACTACTTGTCCGATTGGACATGGCTTTAAAAAAAAGTTAATGTAGAGGCCTGCCTAGTGACACACATTTTACTTAATAAAATCATGAAAAGTGTAAAAAAAAAGAAGAAAAAAACACAGAGTGGAATTACACACCTTGTTGTTCAAGTTAAAATGAAACATAAAAATATTATGTATATATTCAACTGTACATGTATATAAGAATAAAAATAAAAATACTTTATTAAACCAATCATGGTGCCCATATATAGCTGAGCAGTAGAATCAATACAGAATCATACATAACAAAATAAACCACATACTCATATAACATAATAATAATAACTTGATTAGTTTGATTAAATACACATAGATAGTGAGACTATATGTACCTGTTTCTAACCCTAAATAAAACAAACTGTTTTGGATGTACATGTACAGTAATAATCCTTATTTCAACAAAATTTACAATAAAATCTTTGTCATTTCAGTATCTTTCTCACCGTCCAAATTTAGATCCAGGGATGCCTTTTTATTTAGGAGTGAACAGATTGAATAATGCGAAATCATGGTATAAGAACCAACCATTAGGAGAGAAAACATTACAGTCCCTTATGCAACAAGCAGTAAAAAAATCAAATATTGACAAAAACAGAAAATTGACAAATCATTCCGGGCGAAAAACCACTGTTACCAGACTTCTTGATGAAGAAATAACCATTACATGTATTCAACAACACACAGGCCATAGGTCTGTGGAAAGTATAAACAATTATGCAAAAAACAGCTTGAAGACCCAACAAAAAATGTCTGCTATTTTATCAAGATCAAAAGCTGTTCCAACCAGTAGTGACACTACTAGTGTTAATGAAAATATTCCAAGTTCAACAGAGAATATCAATAATACTGCCAAAAAACCTGATATGCCATTCAATTTTCCTAACTTTTTCCCACCAGGATCAGTTATTCAAGGCGGAACATTTAACATGTATTTTGGCTCTCAGGACAAGGAAAACCATGTGAAAAAAACAATGCCTCAGAAACGCAAAAGGAAATTTGTGATTGAATCCGATTCAGACAGTGACTGAAATCAGTACATATATTTACATTTGATATTGTTAAACACTTCTAGTCTATGAATTAATTACAGCATTGAAATGTTTGTTTGTTTTGTTTTATATGTTGCAAATGTAACTGTTCATCTCGATCTGACTGTATGCATACAGTATACATGCATGCATGTCCATGTATACTGTATGTATCCTATATGTAGGGATTTTTTTTAAAACATACCCTCAGTGTTGACACACGTGGTTTCAGTTTAAACTTTATATTTCATGGCAGTTTGTTATGTCAATATTGTCATTATATCACCACCAGTATGTTGTGATGAGCATTATCATTCGGTGGACTATCAATTTCCTAATACACATATTTTTTATTGCAACGTTATAAAACTCGTTCAATGCCCCCCTCCCAAACAAAAAAACATCATAAAAAAAATATATATCTATTTATGCATGCATATCAGCCNTAGTAAAAAGAAACACTTTGTGTCGGTGTCTGTAATTAACTTTCTAAAATTAATATTAATAACATAAAATATAAATGCCTTCCGAGTGGGATTATTATGGATGTTTATTGATTTGACCTACATTCAGAATATTTCAGTGAAACGTATTCGATACGGTTTTAGCACAAGTTTTTATGACAAAAATTACTTACCGGTAGCATATTCGAACATTATAATTTCCAAAACACACTTCAATCCAACAAAACCATCGTAATGTATAACACACGTCAAATAGTAAAAAAAAACACATATTGCCGCCTCGTTAACTAGTTTTTGAATGAACCTCTCGCGCCAGAACCGAATCACATTTACAAAACCAGACCCATCCGCAAAAAAATAATCCCATCAAAATATCGTTTTAAAGAATTCATTTTATTATTTTTTTGAAAGTTAATTATAAATTACTGATAAACAGAATATTAGGCATTTTGTTTTTGGGACTGACTTTATCACGGGGTATATCAGGTTCGCCGTTCCGGCTCACCTGATATACCCCGTGATAAAGTCAGTCCCAAACACAGAATGCCTAATATTCTGTATTTCTATCATATATCAGGGTACAATTGTGAACATGCGGTCGTGTTTGATAACAAATACCGATTGTAGGTATTTTTTATGAGATATTATATAATAAATGACACTGTCTTGCAACAGTTGTGATTTTTACTTCTACTGGATGTTACTATGTAAAGATGAATGAAACGTCAAAAATATTTTATGTCATTTGACAGCGAAAATAATATTGCTATTACATGTCTGTATTCGAATTTTTTCCATTTAGAAATGAGCTATAACAGGAAATTTGCAATTATCTAGAAACGGCCCTGTTTCCTGTTTTTATTTACAATAATTTTCTAATAAATGTATATACACATCTGCTCAGATTAACTCTGGATACCATCATATTATTTTGATGTAAATATTAGAATATTGTGTAAGCAAATGTTATTGTTGTTTATATCAGAAACTGAGAAAGTAAACACCTGCACACTGGAAGGCTCATATGGCAAAATCAAGCCCATTTTGCTAATTTGCATACGACCGCCATATTGAATCAAATGGACGTCATCGTAGTACTTAAGCAATGAACGGCTGAAGAAGTAAAAGAGGCCGTGTTGATCTTTTATTAAACCTGGACTTACTTTCTGAGTTCTTTTTCACCAAACACCGCTTAGGGTTGTTCAAGCAAATTTTTGATACCATACTCAATATATTGGAAGTTCCTGGAGTATTTCTTATTTTGATACAACTTTTCCTATCATTTCTTATAAAACCCTTAAAATATGGTTAAAAAAAATGATAAAACTGACGAAACCGCCATACCAACATAAGTTCTCTTCGTTCACATTAAAACTTCCGGTAAAAAAGTTCCACTTGATATTTGTTTTGAATGGAAGACTTATGATCTGTAGGTTCCTGGAGAAGATTAATTGTGATCGTTTTTACAATTTTCAATGCCCGACGCAATTTAAGAGGCAACGTAGGGATGTTGGGCGTGTGAAACGTACCATTATTCCCGAGGCATTTTCATACAATTCGTCTGTTCCATTTGCACCGCTTCTTCATAAACAAAGTATCACGTGATCAAATAATTATGTGAGGTGCGTTGAGGGCAAACATAACAATAAAATCTCAAGTCCGTTCTTTTTTATTCATTATTATCAAATAAATCATATATAGAACAAATATGATTTGTTTTAAAACACATAAAACAGCAGTAGTAATATATTATTCATCATTGATTAAGGGACCGACCAAATAACTTGTGTGTGTGTGTGGGGAAAGGGGGGGGCGCTAGGCTATGGGTTCTCTCTCTTCTCTTTGAATTTTACCACGATGTCAACAAATGTCACGTGGTTCCACGACGTCATGAATATTCATATCTCATGAATAAAATAATGAGCATGATTTTGCCATATGCTTATCTGCAATGCAATTCGTGTATTTACTTGCGACGTCTCTTCCAATCGATAAATTGAATAAAAAAATCCTACCTTTCCGTAGAATTTATGTCCAAATCACTCGGTTTTATCCTTTTATCTAATGCGGAATATCTCTCATTCTGAACCGCCATTTTTCTTAAAATTAAGAATGAAACTGAAACGAGCGTCCTGATTTGTCGATATTTTTGAAGACCTTCAACTCGACCATTTAGGTCGCTCGTTTCAGTTTCATTCCAGTCATGTGAAAGTTAGCTGGGGACCCTTTTGTCCGACCTGTCCATTTTTAGCAGAAAGTACGGACTTCGTCTGCTGTAACTTTTTTATTTTAGGACATACGTGGTTCAAATAAGTTTTTTTCTGAAGAAAAAATATTCAGCTTACAGTCTATATCACCTTTATACGTATAAAATTCCTGGTATTGTTTTCTACTCAGTTAAACAAGACATACCTAAATTTTGATTACTGCCGAGTTCGTACCCTTGTTGGTATATAGGTATATAGGTACATGAAAAAAACTCATCTGGCCCCTGTGCGATGCAAGCATGTACACAGCCACAAGTCCTATGAACACTTGCAACATGAGTGAACAATACATTTGATATAGGTATATAAGTACATGAAAAAACTCATCTGGCCCCTCTGCACCTGCACGGAGCTGGGATGGTTGTATTATATGTATGTACATTTGTATCTAAGCCACATAATCTTTAGAACACATTTGACGTTGTAAACGCCAACATGTCTTCTGTGTACGATACAGAGGGTAGGGGTCGGATGCATATCCTCCCCACTTTTTATGGGGGGAAATAGAACAAGCTGATTGCGTATTTTCCATTAATGAAACTAAGCAGCTTAGCTATTGTATTTTCATAATACCTTCATCGATTTAACAGCTTAAAATTACACCATTGATACATGTATCTTCAAACTGTTCTCTGACCTAGAGCTTTTGCGTCACGACAATGTTTAAAGAACAAAATTAGGAATTGACGTTCTTTACAACTCTTCCCACACACAGGGGTATGTGTTGGGGGGGAGGGGGGGGGGTGAATGTACGTCATAATTGGAAGCCATTTTATGCAGCTTATATGTAAGTTTTTACTTATAGCATTAGTTAACATTAAATGTGATAGTGCGTCATATGCCCCTACATTTCCGCTAAACAACGGTGTGGCCATCGTTCAAAAACTTGTCAAAACTGTCAAGCGCTTCGACAATGTTATTTACACCTGCTAACACAGTTGTATGCGAGGTTGGGTAATTTACCCACGTGGGGAAAGCACTTCATTGAACGCATCATTTCACTAAAAGGGAAGAGTTTGGTCGTTACAACTTGATTAACCCGGACCTTTTTCATTGAAATATATAAAACATAGTTAGCTGAGTGAGCGGAAATGTACACATGTGTTAAGTGTGACGATTTTGTCTCTGTGTCTGATTCTCCGATTGGACTTTCGAAATGTTACGACGGTCTGTTGTTTTTTGTTGGTTTTTTTTGTTTTTTTTTTTTTTTTGAGGAGGTGGGAAAAGGAGGCATTTATTTCAATCCATTAATAATTTTGTCATATTCCATAGCTAATTTTATCAAACGTGTCGGGATTTTTCATTTATTTAGTGATAGAATAAATCAGAAGTAACTCGACGCAAGTATGTCATTACTAATATTGATCATTATTGTGTAATTCATTCCCAAATTGGGATTTGAATATTCTTCTTATTATATCAAACAGTTAATATCATCAACATCGCAGACAAATTTAAATGATTTGTACGGTTATTGCATTCATACGTCATATTTCATCATGTCGATGTCAGATCTGTTTTGACCGTTTTATGTCATCAGAATATGTTACCTAGGTTACTTGAACTGCTTATTTATACGACCAATTTATTTTCTAATAAATTTGTTTCTATTTTCACAATATACATTCGCATAGCTCATTATCTCAAGAAAACAATTTCCCGACACCATTTTATTTTCTAAATCACGATTGTCTTATCTATCTACGCGTACGAGCAGAAGTATTTTCATAACACCTTTGAAATACACTGGATTCCCGAGTCCTGGGATAAATTTTCTTCAGCATAATGGTTTTGCTTTATAGAAATGTGTAATTATAGGTCCAGATTTTCATATCATGATATACATAGAATCCTATTCAGGTTCAATTTTATCATCAAGCATGTATCTTCTAAAATAAAGTGTGGTATTTCACGAGTCATTTTGCAAACTACGTCAAAGTGACAGTAATTATATTGTTTACATTGTACTACTTTCTACGTTCTAAGGACTGATTGATTGAACACATAATGTCCTTTTTGTTTTATTGCCCCATATGTATCCTCTAACGTTCATCAATAAGATCAACAATACCGATTGTTTGTTCTGTGTACTAGTGGGTTGGATTGAATTGGATTTTTTGTGTTTTAACGCCACTTTCAGCAATATTTCAGCTATATCATGACGCCCAGTTTTAGTGGTTGAAGAAGCCGGTGTACCTGTAGAGAACCACCGACCATGGGCAAGCAACTAGTAAACTTTACCACTTGCGGCTGCGAGTCGAGTGCACCCTTTTTTGTAATTTACAGAGCCGGGCGCGAACCAACGCCGAATTGGTGATAGGCTTGTATGAATTGTTAGGTAATCCAACTACCTAACTCATTGAGCCACCCGGACCCTATGTGTGTACTAGTGAATGTTCCAAAGGCTCAACCACACAAAGCTATTCAGTGCGTCATCATGTGTCAACTCCGTGGTTGTTGTCACAATATACATGTATATGAAAAGTCTGACATTGGACCATAGTGGGTAACGTGTTTAAAGAATGCCACGCTCACTGCATGTAGATCAGCTCATTTGTAGAGTTGAAAAAAAAGTATGCGCATTAGAGCCGCTACAAAAACACAGTTTTCCATACCTTTTCAAATCTCCATACTTTCTCAGAGGTAGTCAAAAGTCGCAGATCCGCTCAGACAAGATCTCCTTCATTTCTATAGTCTTTTTACATATTATTGAACTTGTTCTCGTCCTTTGTATTGCTGAAATGTTGTTCTCTAAGCGTTAAGTATGTATTCATCAATAATCAATAATGATTTCTTATTGATATTTCTCTCCAATGTTTATCTTAAAATCTTTAATTCAGTTTTAAAGCATGTATTACATTGAGTACAGCTGTGATTACTGGTATTCACTATCCCTCTAACAACCACCCATTGCAATACCAATGTCAATTATTAACATGCGAAAAGATGGACAATACAGTCGCAGAGAACAATGTGCGCAAGACATAGCTAGAAGACAAAAAATAAAAACACACACAACCTAGAAAACTAAAAGCAAATAATACTACGGACCCCGCCGATTAGCCTGTTGTGTTTCAGATTCTAATTTAGTATATTAATTGTTAATCTATAACTGCACAAGACAAGCTTTAAGATGCTAAAGGGGGTAACCAGTATCAGCAACGTATGAATGGGTCTAGTTTTCGTAATACAAATATACGATTGGATTTCATTTTCGATTTTTTTTTGTGTGCAAATCATAGGAATTGTAGATAATTTTTCATAGATATGTAACGAAAAGAATGCTTAAACAGTGATGACTATCAATTCAAGCAATACCAACAAAACGAACAATGACCTCTCATCTTAGCTGAACTTCACAAAAAGACCAAGACATAGGACGTTGGAATCTAGGTCCTGGCTTGGGACAGGCATATAAATGTTTGTCCTTTGATGTAGGGTTACTGATTACCTCTTTGATGTCTTCAATTTTTTTCTTATATTGTTTGCCCTCATTCATAGTGAAACGTACATAACCAGGACACCTGAATGGCACGATGGCTTTTAATTGAAAATGTGTATTACGCCAATATTTATATCGTTCGAAAGTTGATTCCGAATCGCCGGAAGATGATTCCGAATGTGCCATCAAGCAATATATGATGAATTACGTAGTATGCATTATGTCAAAATGTTGATAGACAAGATCATATATTATAAGTACAAATCCCACGTCTCTTGATTTTATATGTGTGCTTAAGATGTCGAGCGTAGGATGACAACGTCTGATTCCATTTAAGGTGTTTTTCATCCATATATTACTTTTTAAACTGTCATGAGTAGTAAGTAAAAAACCATAAAATGGAGACATTAATTAATATTCTAGTTCGTTTTGATGGAACGGAGATTACCATTTTCATTCAGTATTTTCTAGTTAATTCTATGTTGCGCTCTTAAACCATGTAATGCGATGTTTTATGATGGCTTATTTTTCATTTAAAAGTGAAATAGTGATATAGAAATATCCTTTAAACAAATAAATTTACTGCTTCTGTTTTCAATAAATTGACGTTTTCTTTTATCATAACTCAATCATCATCTGAATCTGATTTGAATCGCTTTCCCTGTCCACCATTGTTATTTGACCTGACAGATCGATATCAAAGTGTGCTATGATTGTTATAGTGACAGCCGGAACCCTTTAACCGTAATGAAAGCGAGAGGTTTGGCGCTGTAAAATCTGATTCAATCCACCATTTCGTTAGAAATGCCTGTGCCAAGTCAGGGCCATTGCAGTTTTCCGGTTTTTGATTTATTTTGTCTGTTTGTTGATTTATGAGTTTTGACTTTCTCTTTAGAAGATTGCCCGGTGTTCCGTAATTTTATATTACCCTTATTTATGACACTTACAAATTATATATATTTCCTATAACATATTTTACTTCTGTAAACCGTTCATGTTATTTTGATCACCCTCCTCGTTGAAGTCAGTGGTACAATTATGTTATGCGGACAAAGTTTATGACAAGGTTTCTCACTGCTTAACGGATACTGAGCCGTACCCATTTATGGACTACATTTTTGTGCCCTGTAATCTGCACACAACATTCGTAGGGGCTACATCATCATTTAAGAGAGTAGTTATGATTGTTCTCCTTGTTGAGTGGCTAATTTTCAAACAAATGCAGATTTGGAATAGGGATTGCTCCTACCTCTTCGTCGATTATCTGTGCATTTCTTTACACTCCTTTTAAAGGTTTGAAACCCTCCGGAAAAAAATTAATGTGCAATGCTCTTTTAACTATCTCCGTCGCTGTCTTCATGTGCTCAATTTCTGTGGGCGGCCGTAATTGGTAGCTCGTGCGTTCCACTGTCTGGTATTAGAGGTCTTTGAGACGGCTTATTTGATTTATCCCTCATTATATGACTATGTCCATGGCAGAAGGATCCAAAGAGCTCCCTGGTACTTTATCCGATATGTTTTCTCCTTCCAACACACTCTCCTTGGGTTATGGTAACTTTGTGCGGGGTGTTATTCTCCTTACTTGGAGGTGTGCAACTCCGGAATAACAGCTTTGAATATGAATACTGAGGATCACAATCAACACGAAATATTGACTTCACTAGTTTGAAAAAATTAGCATATATATTTTTATAATGCACATGGATCCTTCAAAAAATTTCAGATAAATGTTCCTTAAAATCTGCTGTAATTGTCCCATTCATTCTCTAAAGTGTTCTCTGAATATTTTCCATGCTCCTTCAATTATGTTTGTTGTACACACAATTTCGCCCGTTTGAACATTTCTATACGATTGTTTGAAAGTTGATTTATGAGTTACTGAACAATGCTAATTCATTGACGTGTAGATAGGCAGTCCAACTGTCTGAAAATATATGGCTTCTAGGAACGACGTTCTTTTCAAACAAAGGTACTAAGGTTTGCGCACCCCGTTTATCGACCAGATACATTATGTGGTTCAAGATTATGAATACTTTGCATAGCATCTTCTACTTCCTGTATATCGTCCAGGAGATTTTGATAATCAATTTCATCGACTTTAAAGTTTAGAACACTTTCAAAATCATGCATATGCTTTGTATAACATCTTTTACTTCGTGTGAAGTGATTAAGAGATTAGGAGATTTTAACTATCATTCCTCATTGAATTCAGTTGTACAATTGTGTGGGATGGATACAAATTTGACATGTCTTTGTTTTGCAGAGGCATAATCATTTCTGGAGTGTACATTTTGTACGAGTTAATCTGCACAACAGATGTAAGGCCTATACCATCATGTAATAGAGTACTGATCACTGTTCTCCTTGTTGAGTGGCTAAACTTGAATCCCATCATTTTTGTAAATATCAGTAATCAAATTACCGATATCCTTGTCCCTATGTTTTGAAGTGAAATCCATACACCATCTATATCATCGTTTAAGACAACAGGGCGTCTTTTTACATATTCCCTGTGTGTTCGCACAGAACACTTAATATCTCCTAAATTATTGTATTTATAGATATATTTGCAGCGAATCATTCAAATGTGATAAATTTTACAATTTAAAAACATAAATTAGGAGATAACTGTATTATATTTGACAATTTCACGGTATCAATTAGAGATTTGATGGTCGCAAATTGAGTAAACGGATGTTTGCGACCATCAAATCGACAATTGATGCCGCGAAATTTTCAAATACAATACAGTTATCTTCATTCTAATGTAATCATGTGTATTGCCACATTGACAAGGTGACGTAAGCGTTAGTCAGCTGATAGATGAGTGAATAGTGGAAGCATTCCTTCGTCCGCGAAAAACGTAGTTCCATGTAAGACCAGATGAATTCGTGGCGAAAATAAAATGGAATGATAAAAAGACACAAAATTAAATTCGAGAATTATATAATACATATAAATATTAAACTAAATACACAGTAAAGCTGTAATAAAGTAATTGAGAGTGGAAGTAAGCAGAACAAAAATCCAAAATGGTGATGTCCAGACCGGTGAAAAAAAGTGGTGAGCGTTAAAGATTATCTGATCAGTCTGATGGATTCATTATGCTATATTAACAGTGGAGTTGCTGATCTCCAGCTGCATGTTGTAAGGTGGCGTTACAGGTAAGCGTAAATTATTTATCTCGTGTAAATAATTCACATTTCCAGCCCCAACTGGCCCAATACATGAGGATGGAGATGACGAAACTGTCGCTGGTTTGGGTCACCCTGTAGTTGTAAGCAATGTAGCGACAGTATTGGTGACATCATATTTATTAGAATCAACCAGTGGAAAAATAGCAGAGTATCTCCTCTTTTGATTGTCAGACGGGTCGGCATTGCAGGAGCTCCGACTAGCTTCACACTTGTGACGTGTTATACGCATTATTTCTCTGTCAGGAACACCAGAGTGAGCCAGCAAGTTAACAGTTGTTGCCTTTACAGAATGATTGGTGTAAATTTGCATCCTTCGATAGATTTTTCATCATGTCATTTAACATTTTTTCACCAATAGGCCATGTAGTATACCAAACATCCTCTGAGTATTGAAATTTACATTTTGACAACTGGAAAAAATAGGTGGAATTTGGGTTGCGCTTTGACAAATAAAGCTCAAAGGAATATACTGAACAATCTGGAGTATTGTTAGCGTAAATACGTGATCTTTCAAAATCATGATCAGATAGTCCTCCTCTGTGATTTTTTGTGGTTTCACTCGCAACCATTTCAACAAATTTAATTCCACGATCATCTGATTTGACAGTGAAGGTACTATTTGTAAATGACATCTGATTCTCGCGGTCGCGTCGTCCAAACCCAAGCATGATGTCAAACCATACATTCCGTAGTAGACCTTTAGGATTGCCGGTGACAAAAAAAATCAGCAGATCTCAGTTTTTCCTAATCTCCATCTGTGATGTGTGGATGATGTTTTGTAATATCCAGGCCTTCTCGTTTGATTTTCTTTATCATTGCCAAACACATCTGATTAGACTTATGAAATTCTTTGTCAGTCATCAGAGAGACTGTTTTATTGAAAGAGTGTGCTCTTAGATAGCGACTGATGGATGCCATGATCCCGACAAAGGTGTTCTTAGAGTACATTTGACCATTTGAATTCCTGACCTCCACATAAAGGTCTCTGAGATGGCTATCTAATTTTTCTATTGAGAAAGCTTCAAAATTATCATCATTTTTGAAAATAACAGGTACTGCATTTGCATTCATTTAGAATTTTAAACTTTGCAGACGTAAATTGCCGGCTTTATGGTCACAAATTGAGTCTACCTAACGATGTGTCACAAGGTAAACATATATTTACAACTGTAAAACTAAGATTTACGTCCCAAAAATTTGAAATACAATACAGTTAATACCATTCTAAATGAAGTATTGAACATCAAATGTATTCTTGCATATCCCTAGGTCTACAAATCACAAATTAAAAATTTCGTGAAATGTTGTTGACGACATGACGTCATATGAAGACTACCATTTTAAAGAAGGGCCAGGATGGCTCAATTATTTAGGTAGTTGGATCACCTCACAACTCATACAAGCCTATTACCAATATGGCGAAGGTTCGTGCTTGGCTTTGTAAATTACAAAAAGGGTGCATTCGACTCGCAGTCGCAAGTGCTAAAATTTAGCTGTTGATTGCCCATCGTCTGTGGTTCTCTCCGGCTTCTTCCACCACTGAAACTGGTTGCCATGATGTAGCTGAAAGATTGCTGAAAGTGACGTTTAACACAATAAATCAAATAAAAATCCAGTTGAAAACTTAAAGAGCAGACATTTTTTTAACCTTGTGTACAGCTTAACTAAAATAAGTTTGCAAGGTAGAAATTTTAATTATTTTTGTAAATATGACATGCATAATTTCACGTTATCAAGAGTGCGGATCCTTTCAGCTGAACCCCTTAGTTGTCTCCTAATTTGCGACCATCAAATTTCCAATTGATGCCGTGAAATTTTCAAAAACAATACAGTTATCTCCTAATTTGCGACCATTAAATCTGCAATTGATGCCGTGAAATTTTCAAATAGAATGCAGTTATCTCCTAATCTGCGACGACCATCAAATCTCCAATTAATGCCGTGAAATTTTCAAATACAATACCGTTATCTCCTAATTATTTTATTTATATCAAAGACTTCAATGCAGACTATGATTACTTCTTTGAAATTAAGTTGTTTTTCTTTCCTAATTTACTGCTGTGATTGAATCAGAATCATGTAAGGAAAATTATCTGTCATGATATATTTCTGTTATCAGACAGACAGTGGGGTACTGCACACCAGTATTTACTCAGCTGTTTTCTTAGCGTCTTCTTAATACAAAATACTTATATGAATCTACCACATCTACGATTATCTGATATGTTGAAATCGGTAATAGCGTAAACACCGGAAATCGTCTGCCTAACATTTCAGATGTCAAGACACGAAAAAGACAGAACATGATTCGAAACATGTGTATTACAGTATTTTTTCTAGAAGAAAATTTTATGGTAGGTGCATGATTTGTATATTTTATTTAGTTCACCTTGCCAAAGGTAATGTGAGCTTTTTTGCCATCACTTGGCGTCCGTCGTCTGTTGTCCGTTAACTTTTCACATTTTAATCTTCTCCTATGCAACCCCTCAGCCAAATGAACTGAATATTGGTAGGAAGCATTCTTGTTTCTGATTGCTTGATTTCTAAAAAATCTTCTATGAAACCGCCTTTCCAAATGAGTCAAAACTTGGTAGGAAGCATCCTTGGAATGTCCTCTATAAAAAATGCTCATTTAGTTCCGATTCGATCAGATATGGCCGCCACAGGCAATTCTTGTTTCATAATGGCCGATTTCTAAACATTTTCTTCCCTGAAACTGCTTAGCCAATTGAACCGAAACTTGGTAGGGAACATCTAT
Source organism: Gigantidas platifrons (assembly GCA_002080005.1). Lineage (NCBI taxonomy): Eukaryota > Metazoa > Mollusca > Bivalvia > Mytilida > Modiolidae > Gigantidas > Gigantidas platifrons. Next base: position 150,599 of record MJUT01038149.1, read on the forward strand.
AGAAGGTCTTCTATAAAGATTGCTAATTTCTGCCCGATCTGTTAACAAACATGGCTGCCATAGGCAATTCTTGTTTCTGGTTGGTTGATTTCCCAAAACGTCTTCTCTGAAACTGCTAGGCCAAATGAACCGACACTTGGTGGCCATGGGAAGCACCTATGGAACGCTGTATTAAGTTTCCTGAAAGCAGAATGAAAGGTGCGCGACACAGGCTCAGCCCACTGAGCCTCTAGTTTCATAATGAAATCCATGTTAGTACAGCTGCCTAACAGTAGGAGATCAGGGATTGAAATGGGAGTAATAGGGGGAGTTCATGATGCCATCACCCGCTACTTGCATGAATACTGTATATGAAACAAATGGGATGTAGAATATCAACTGCTTATGATCTGCACTTAAAGGGGCATTATCTGCCAAATCGTACATTTTGTTACCCATAAAAACTATCAGATATGATTAATACCTTAATAAAACGTGTTTCTGTAACTTATAAATGTTATAAAATGTACTCGCATCGGGGGAAAAAGGTGCAACTGCTCGTATTTTGAGATCGATCAAGAAATGGACGCCATCTTATTAATTATCGACATTGTTTACGGAGTTTGTCGAATCGTCATTAAATCAGTACAACAATGCACTTATTTCTTATTTTTTGTGAATCTGCTTTTAGTCGGTGTTAATTACGGACAAAGAACCATGCAAGTTGGCAGTTAATTAGCGACAAAATACAAATTATTCCTTTTTACCTGTCACCAGTAAGGTCAATTGCATACGGAAAAAGGGAAGTCAAATTATTTGCTTGCAAGCAAATAAGTAATCGATGGTAATTTTCGTTCTGAAAAGGCGGAGAGTGGTTTGATAAGCTGTTATAGTGAAATATTTACCTTTATTTCATCATTTTAAAGCTATTTACCAATTTCCAAAGCATATAATTGATTTGGTCAAAATCGTAGCTAATGCCCCTTTAATTTTAAACTTTTTTCATAGATTTATAAAGAATATGCATATCAAGACAGTGGAATGTTATATTTTGTTTGGAAACTGCATTGCTTTTTAATAATTGTTTTTTGCTTGAACCAAGAAGCTAGCTAAATATTAGGCAATAACGAAAGAAAAGAAAGACAAATGTGATGGGGAAAAGCTGTGCAGATCTTTCTTGAATGAATGATCTGCTTAAATTTGATACCCACGCCTGAAAATATTGACACCATATTTGGTTTGTCTCTTTGTCGCAGCACTCTCTGTTTCCATGACACTGTTTTCTTTCTGATCATCGTCTAACTGAGCAAATTTACTGCTCTGGGTCCTCGGCTGGTTGACGTCGTCTCTACTGTTCCAATATTTGCCTCCTCTATGGCCTGGAGAGCTTGGGACAGCTCTTCATCGCTATCAATAATTTCTTCTAACTCAAGAGTGTCTGTCATTTCTGTTTGTAGCCTAAAATCAGGCATATCGTCTAGTATCAGCGACCCAAGCAATTATAATTAGTCGCGACCGTCGTACTCGAAATTGACTTCATCAGCCATTTTGTTTGTAAATAAACGCATCCGCGCAAGGATATGTGATTCGGTTAAAATTATAAAACAAAATATCTCATGTTTTTCAACCGTGGAATTGATACCGTGAAAATTACAACATTGTCCAATCACAAACCAGGAATATTAAACAACTACATTAAAATTTATTTTCTACATCATCAATGCTTTATAACATTGGCACCAGTTCAATCTTGATACTAATCTGTTGATTGATTAGTAGTTTTACCCCAATTGATCATAGTGCCCATGTATATTTTCTTTTATCGTTTTGATAGGTTTCTACAAGATTCTTAACTGACTTTAAAAATCGATTGATTGATTAATTTTTCTTTACCATGATTGACTGATAATCACTGTCTGTTATGAGAAGAAAGTGTAAACAGTGATTGTTAATTGCATCCGTACCAACAAAATGAGCAATCACCTCTCGCCTTAATTCACTGAACACAGACAAGACCACGACATATTACGTTTGTACTGATTGATCTGTTTTTATTATCCATTATCCATTCTTGTATGTATTTATATTAAGTTTTGCATGTGCATATGGATATGCCAGAAAAACGAGGTTAATAATTACAATGTTAGAAGAACGATATAGTAAAAAAAATGTACGTCTGATTTTTTTAGCTTTAATTTCGATAATCTTCAGTGGAAAAGGCTTCATGTCTCCACTAATATCAATTCTAACATAACCTCCTTCTTTCGCTTTGTTAACAAGCAAGCGAGTTATCCATTCGGTATAATCTCATTAGCACATGCGCCGGTGAATGTGACCGACTTTTTCATTGGCAGCATAAATTGTAACCCAAATAATGCCGATAGAATGCGCAGTATTATTCGAGTTACATAAATATTGCGTGCGACATTTTCCGCAAGCGTAAATATAAATTACCGTCTTCCAATCAAAGTATACTATCGTATTTGTACTCTTAGACATATCAGAATTGAAATAAATTCGTGGAAGCCAGAATGTGTTTTGAGTTTTAATATGGATTGGCGGATATTAGTACATTTTATCCGCCAATCCATGTTAAAACTCTCAACACATTCTGGCTTCCATGATTTATTTCTTAATTCTAGTTTTTTGTTAGTTCTCTCTCGGTATTTCTTCATTGATATATCCTCCAGAGCTGGAAATTAAAGAGACCATAGATACAGCTTCATCAGCATCATTTTTGGACTTATACCTCGAATTTGACGACAGTGGTCAACTCAGTACTAAAATTTATAATAAACGAGACGACTTCAATTTTAAAATCATAAATTTTCATAATATGTGCAGCAATATACCAGCTTCTCCTGCATATGGTGTTTACATCTCGCAATTGATTCGTTATGCAAGAGCCAGTAGCAATTATTCCGATTTCTTGAAGCGTCATCTTTGTCTGAAAAACAGGCTACTGGACCAGGGCTATAAAAAGATTCGCCTTATTCGATCTCTTAAAAAGTTTATATTCCGATATCGAGATCTTGTCGAAATATATTCTGTCTGCAGATACAATAGTAAAAAATACATTTTCATATAGTGAAAATGTATAAAGATAAGGATTTGGTATACGTGGAATACAATGTCAAAAATATTTTTTGTGAATGTGTGACGTAAAAATGTTTTTGACAATTACGGTCTTAATTAAAATACTTCAAAGGACTCGTAGTTGATGGTGATGGTTCACAAGATATATTAGATACTGAGTTTGGTACTGTTTGACTGCTATTTTGCCTGTTTTTTCCAGTATTGNATTATTCGAGTTACATAAATTGTGTGCGACATTTTCCGCAAACGTAAATATAAAATCAAATCAAATCTTCCAATCAAAGCATACTATCGTATTTGTACTCTTAGACATATCAGAATCGAAATAAATCGTGGAAGCCAGAATGTGTTTTGAGTTTTAACATGGATTGGCGGATATTAGTACATTTTATCCGCCAATCCATGTTAAAACTTCCAACACATTCTGGCTTCCATGATTTATTTCTTAATTCTAGGTTTTTGTTAGTTCTCTCTCGGTATTACAGTTAGTCTTCACCAGTTGTAGTTACCATCAATTGTATATCACCCTGTACATATTGATGTGAGCTTCTCCACTTCTGAGCCCAAAATATGTAGTGTTGTTTTAACAAATAGTATTTACCAAAGTGGTGTGGTGTAGGTCCTAAAAGATTACATATCATTAATCCATAGCATCTTTCAAATTAATAATTGGGGGTGTATAATAAATTTCATCCTGCACTTGTTCTATTTCATCATTCACATTGCATTGTCTGGATACATTTTGTTAAATAACGGCCCCTCACCAAAAATATAGATTTTCTTGTACCTGATTCGTGTACAGCTAACGTTAAGAAACGTCTACATTATAAACGCTGACATAATACGAGGATACCATTAAAACCGATTAAAACAAAGAGTCTTGTTTCTGCTCTTTTCACACAATTTGGCAGTTGTTTTTGAACTTTTTGAAATTTCAGGATAAACACAAAAATACATAAAATACCACTGTCGGAACAGCTCCAAAATCCAAAATACACATACATATAACCGCTCATTTTCCTGGCTTGATATATGGGCATTTTAATGCAGTTGCGTGGTTAAAAACTAGTTATATTGACCCAAACCTCAAACATGTTTACAATTGTCGAAGTGGATAGAATTTTACGAGATTCTTTCAAGGAACCAATAAACTTGTATGACTTTTGTACTCCATTTAGTTTATGATATACTGGTATTTATTGGAATAATACATACCATTTGTGGCTATTCTAACCACATTTAATGACATTTGCTTAATAAATCAAAACATTGCTGGAAAGGAAATATTACAGTATAGTTCTGTCATACTATGTTCTATGTGAGGGTTGGCATATTACTCACACGTGGAAAGCACTATCATCACCGCATCATTTTACCCAGAGGAAAAGCTGAGGCTCATAGTCTGGTTGAACGCCGCCATTTTTCTTATGAAGTGCCTGTACTAAGCAAATACATGCGAGATCATATATGTGCGTTAGGGGTTTCGATTTTGTTTCTTTCTACAATTTTTTATTGGATTTTAGAAATGTTCCGACATTGGCTGTTTTTGTTTATCATTTTATCGGAATAACACATACAAGTCTTACATATCCTAACGACATTCAATGACATTGGCTTTATTAATCAAAGTATTGGTGAAAAAGGAATGTTGTAGGGTACATTTTACTATTATAGACGCTTATTACGTTTGGATACTACATACTTTAGTAAAGGAGGTTTGGGTACATAAAATTAATTTGACCCCATCACGTTTTAGTGACATGCTTTCACCAAACTATGAAAGTGAGCGATCATGTATTTCTGTGTTATGGCTATCCATTTTGTCTCTCTACGAATTTTTTTATCGGATTTTAGAATTGTTCCAACAGTGTAGTATTTTTTTTCATTTTTTCACTCAATGAATTATGTATATTCGATGCAATATTATGTGATAACGTTTGTCAGTGACTTGCGGCAGGTCGGTGGCTTTCTCTGGGCTCATCAACTGAACGCCATGATATAACTGAAATATTGTTGAAGTGGCGTTAAGACACTCTCCCCCCCACTCCTCCTCAGTGCATTATTGAAAAAGCAATAATTTTCTATTACTTCATACACTTAGTACTTTTAAACGCTTTAAATAAATGAACCCATATGTACATGGAAATTCGAATACAATACAGCTGTCATCTTCAAATAACATAATACATTGAATATGCCAGACAATTAAGGATTGATCGCAATTTTTGTTCGGTTCATGGAGAAATAACCTCAACCAGGTTGTACACACCGTGTAATCCGCGTAGCGTGTTACGCAAAGGTGTCTACAACATGATTGAGGTCATTTCGAATGACCCGAACACATAATTTCGAACAATCCTTATAAATTAATTCACACTTATTTGTTATGATATTGAAAAATATATTTATTTTTTTCAAGATAAGGCAAATAATCGGAAATAAATTTAAATAACCCCAAAGGTGCCTCATTTAAAGAAAATCACCTGATGACAACGGCACGCGGCGCCTTGAGAATGACGTCTATTTTTCGATTCCGTACATTGACAAATAACTTCAACTTTTTAAACCAATCAAAACACGTATAAAATGACATGGGATTCTAAAATTAATTTATTTGAACATAACACTGTGATTTAGAGTAACTAATATGTTGATATAGATATATGCATGTATCAATTCAGAAGAAAGCAGTGTTTTAGTTTAGTTAAAACTATTTTAATATACATGCCTTAATTCGTAAGCTACTTTGAGCGAAAACTTATGCCTTTATAGGAATATTCAAGTTGATTGCCACTTATCTGATAAACATGTGTCTATATTAGATATATAACCATTTTGTCTATTTTAGTACACACCATATATTAGATATAAGGCCGTTTTATTTATTTTTGTAGAAGCGATATCTAATTAACACAGCCTCTGGTTCTTATGAAGTAAAACGTTATTATCTTGGGTATTGATCCCTTAGTCCG
>MJUT01038149.1:174346-202501 GCA_002080005.1 Gigantidas platifrons
TTGATTGAACATGGTTAGCGTTTTAGATTGCATCAACTAGGTACCGTCAATGTCATATAGTGATAAAAATGACTAAGTTCAACATACGGAAAAATGGGTCAAATCAGCCCATAATAGGAGGTGCACATCTTCAATATGTACACAAACACTGTGCAAAGTTTGAATAATATTGATTGAAAACTGTATGAGTTAAAGATTACACTAAGTAAGTACTGCCGTCCTGGGATTCATAAGTCTTCGCATTACAAACTTCTAATGCGATTCAACCAATCAAATCGTTCCTTTCATGATGAGTTTGGTTAAAAGTTAAAAATGTCGGACCTGTTGCAAAAATTTGGAGTGAAAGAATTGAGGGGCTTTCTATATTGCACTACACTTCATCCACACATTTTCATGGGCGCATCCATTACTGACAGAACGATTTTTTAACTCCGATACCAAAGAGTTTCACTTTCATGAACGTGATTTTGATTGATTAATTCGAAACTTTGAATATTCACAAGCGATTTGACCCACAGGTGATGGAGAGAGAGGAACGTATCAGAATCAACCGTGGGTTATTTCAAACGGTTATCCGATTAAGAATATCGCTGCCCAGGATAAATTTTAACTTGTCAGAGAGTCTAGCGTAAAAAGTCTCTTAAAAGTGGGATGCAGTAAAAGAAATGGAGAGTCACAAATAAACTTCCGACGCAGCGAAGCATCAGAATACGGACATTGATTTGTCTTCACGATTAAAAGTAAGTTAGATTTTCACACATTCGCGTGCAGAATAATGATATTTCACGGATCACGTTGCACTAGAAATCACGTTTTCACGTCTATATTTAAGAAATAATTCATGGGGGCTTGAATATATACTGGTTTTATTACGGGTTGGCCCTTTATGCCAAATATTTTACCACGAGCGATAGCGAGGGGTAAAATATCAGCATAAAGGGCCAACCCGTGGTAAAATCAATATATATTCAAGCCCCTATGAATTATTTATATTCTAAAAGGCCAAATATGGTATTTATTTTTATATAACAGGAAAAAACAAATTATGACGCAATATACGCATATTTTACCACAGGTTTGGATCCAAAGCGTTTGAAGGACGTCGTATTAGAATTTCCGTTTTTCACGTGTCACGCTTCCGAAAAAAGGTCATTCACGTATCACGTTTAGACCCATTTCAAGGAGATTTTGCTTAAGTTGCTGAACAATGCGTGAAGATGATGTGAGTCTGACTCTGAAATGTTTGATGGAAGTTTCCATAAATAAGTTATTGTGGTATAAGAATCGCCAGGATCATATCTTAAGATGGCAGCATCATAGGAAAGACTCATTTTCTGAAAAAATCTTAATCTTTCAGATGTACTTTTGAATGGATTTCTCAGGTAGGTTTCCTCATCATAAAAATACTGGTACAAAATTTCCTTGATCATTCAGACAGTTGTCTAGAATCTGACATTCAGGCGGAATTTCTTTTTCCAAACACAGTTGACGTTTATCAAGCCAAATGTCTTTTTAAATTTGTCGACACGGCGAAAAGTGTTTTTTTTCTTTCGTTCCTGTTGCTGCTTGTTTGTGGTGTCTAAGAAGTCACTGTAACTATTGAGAGCTACAGCAAGGGTTTCAATATCTTGATTTAGTTCCTTCCAGTTAAGGCAAAACTGTGCAGAAGTGTTTGCAAAACTGATGGGTTTCCACGCAATGAATGTATGCTAACAATGAAGCCTGATATGTGGGCCCTTCGGTGATCTACTTGGTTTTGTTAGTTTTCCATTTTTAAAATTGTACAACTGCATATACCTACCTCGAGGCGATGTTCAAGTATCCGTGCGTGTGACGTAGCAAACCACCCGTGATATTGGCATTTGCAATGTTCTCACAAATATAAACGGTTTCAAAGTAAAAGACTGAAATAAGAAAACCAACCACTGATCCTAATTATTATAATTTATTAATGATTGAAGGCTTCACCATAACTTCACGATGAAGAACAACAATCTATTTTATATGTTATTTTGTCTGACATATATATTAACGCCATATCCGTTTACCTCAGAGGCTATCATGGTCGTGATCGTATGGCAGTTGGTTTAACAACTTCCTGTGCAATCAGTACCTATCACCACTAAAGTTGTAAGTTCGAATCCTGCTCAGGCGAGTTGTACTCGATACAACAATATGAGATAAAGTTTGTCAGTGACTGGCGGAAGGTCAGTGGTTTTCCCCGGATACTCTGGTTTCCTCCACCAATAAAACTGAACCCCACGATATTATTGAAATACTGTGACATTAAACATTATAACCCCAATCCTTTACTACAAGTAATCATTGAAATGCCATAGAACAATTTTGTGCTTATTAAACCAATATTTTTAGCAAATGTATCATAATTAACTTTTTGTACCTATACCTCTTTGGAATTGGAACAATGCTTGGCATGTGAACAGCTTTGTCTTGGATTTTATCAAAGTGTCCATTTAAATATCATAAGGCATAAACTAAAATCATTGTGTGGCGCTTTATTTCTTCATTAGAAAATGATGCAGGAAATATGGCTCTGTTTTCTTCAAACATATCACAAACTTTGTTAAATAATGCATCTTTGGCTGAAAAAAAAATCAATGTTTAAATATGCATATTTTAAGAATCAAGCGAGTATAAACAGATCCCTTTATACAAACATTCACTGAAAATAAACAACGTCAAATCCTATGAAAAATTTGGGCAGCATGGCCCCTAGATAAGTAGCTTTTTGCTCCCACCCCCCTCTACACCCAAGGCCTTTAGGTTTGGACAAAGAGAGAAATTATACAAAGAAGTGCGGACAGTTCCCCTTATACCTAAAGGAACGTACTTCTTTGTAGAGAAAGTTAGTTAAAAAAATCAATCTAATAAACTTGCCTGTAAATCTACCCCCGACTGTCTCCGTCATTTTACATGGAAACTTGGTTGAGTTTAAATTCACCAGAACGTCAAATGCATTTTTTTGGTGAAGGATTTTTGCTTATATCTTGCTCTTGAATTTCTCTCGTTTTCGTGAACGTGACAAATTTCAAACTCTTGTCAAATTCTTGAACTAATCTTATTTTTTCGTCCAAATCTGGTTCAAAAACCTGGGCCCCGTTTCACAAAAGGTCGTAAATCGTACGATTTCCGACGTACCTTACGACCACTTACCTACTAAGTTTGCGACATTTTCACAAAACTTGTCGGAATGTTTTTACGATTTCCGATTTACGACTTGTGGTTAATACATCTTTTTTGTGCGGAGGTACGAAAATCGATCTATTTACCCTATCAGATTCATATATTCGTTCAAACAAAATATTGAATATAGTTATTTTATTGATCTACATGTATGTATTTACAAAATATTGAATATAGTTATTTTATAGGTCTTTGTGGATACAAATCACGCGACACCCTAAGAAAGTAGAAGAAGACAATTTCAAAGTGGAAACTGCTTTTTCAGGGAAGGCTCCGCGGTGGAATAAGGAGAAAATACTCACTTTGATAAGGCTGATGACAGAGAAGTGAACAATAATAAAAAGAAAGTTCACTCCAGTCCTCATCAGCAATGATACAAATATTTCCCAATGACTGTCATTGGTCATTTTTACAAAATTCTAGTCCGCCCACTTTTTTTAGCCATTTGCCCCATATCAGGCATCATATATTTAACCTTATAATATCATACCTTAGGTCAGATTTAGTTATGATTTATCTAAGAAAGACATTTTATAGCGAATTCAAATGAAACTTTTCAAATGTTTAAGTATACAAATGTACATGTACATTTCTACGGATGCATGTATTTAGCACCAGTTTATAATTTACATGACTCTTTGAATAAAATTGATTACAGGTTTTTAATTGAAACCACCATAATGGCCGGTCATAACGCAGAGCTAATTTTAATATTTAGTGAATACACGCAGTTATTGGCTTTACGTAACTTCTAGTTGAGACGAATATACTTGGCAGGTACTATTGCTATGCAGCAAGAACTGGGCCAAGTGCCCTATATTTGGAGGGAAAATATATGATGTGCCCCCTCTCCCACTTTTAAAATACTCGTCTGTCCCGTACGCCGGTGAGTAACCACGATACATTACAGTATATTGTTTTCTCGTGGACATTTATTTCACATCTCAGTATTTTCCATGAATATAACGTCTATAAATAGTTCCAACTTAAACTAATGGAACACCCAGTTAAAATTTGATGATATATCGACTTTCCGCTTTAAATTTGCAATTCTTTGACTTTTTTAAATTTTGATGTCAAATACTGTCAAGAAATTAAAAATTGAACATTGCAGCACGAATTCAGTGTGGTTTTTTTTCTTGGTGAAGTCTACATGCATGTAGTTGCATGCGTGCCAAAAAGTATCATGTCACTGAGATTTTTCCTTGTATAATATTTCATAATTACGTTTTATAAAGCGCACATTTCCACCGTTTTGATGCTTGTTTGTTTAATGTTGTTTAAAACAATATTTCAGCTATATATCGTGGAGGTTCCGTTTTTTTATCTGGATATAATTCCTTTTAATAAAGAGAAAAAGGAGGTCGATTTTTTAAGTAAAATTTTGTTGTTTATTTAGAAAGATTCTTATAACCAATACAGTTTCTTTTTAGCAACGACATAAACCACACCAATCAACCGCTTTGTATCATTTTGAGCAAAATCAGCATGATACGGTTAAAATAGATATCAACATAGAAAGTCACGTCAACACCATGGTAACATTTTCTTAATTTCTACGTTCTTCTTTTACTTTCATGAGTGAAACTAAGCATCAAACGGTTCGATATAGATGGAAAAATTTATACATACAATATTCATTACCTTATATTTCCTTTACATGAATAAATTTGATAAATGAGATAACAATATGTGTAAAATATTAATATTTCCGACATTTCTACGCAAATATTACCCCTTTGCACATTATTTTCAGGGCATCGATTGATATCATGTAATAGATTATTGATATAGCTTCCTTCTAATACCAATATAACGGTCGAATTGTATTTCATTAAGGAATTGGAAACAACCAACGTAAGGTGGTCAGAGAAAAATTGATACGATTAAAATCAATTGATTTTTTCCTTATGATACGATGAAAATCAATTGATTTTTTGCTTATGATACGATGAAAAATTGTTCGATGACACGTTAAAAATTATATTGGGAGTTCTAAATTTTTCAATAAAATTGGTTTATATGCTCACTTTCGGTCATTTTACCCCTTGAAATTGTGTCGTTCGAGATAAAGCCGTATTAATGAAAATAACTTACAAGGCCTTCCATTCTTTAACAAATTGGGATAAACTTTGAATCTTTTCTTGTACAGATTCGTTTTGCCTTTAGCTTATAATATTTATATAAATGATTTGCATTCAATGGACCTTCTAAATGGCATAAAGAGCACAAGTTAGTGGAATAGTTAATGGAAACGGAAAATGTGTCAAAGAGACACTTACTAGAATAAGATCGCAAAAACAACAACCAAAGGGATCAAATCTCGAGAAGCTGGGCAGCCAGGTGGACCCAAATCCACCTTTCGTCCCTTCCAAACCCGTTTTTCTCATTTTTCGCACTCTCGCGTCCCCTTATTTAACTCTTGAGTCCCGCCCCTCGCATTCCCGTGCCCTGTCTTTCCAACTCATGGTCCTCGACCTCAACTCCAGGGCATTCTGTCCATCCTCCTTTTTATGCCCCGCTACGAAAAGTCGGAAGTATAATAATAATTTACCCCTGTCCGTTCGCCCATCCGTCCGGATATAGATACATGGTCTGTCTGACTCTCCCCTACAGGTTTAGAACTACATCTATAATATTTTGTAGATGTTTGTACACATTATGGAGGTGTTCATATTATCATGATTTTGATTTTTATAAAATATTCTCATAATGAGTTAGTTGGATATAGTCATTTTTCTCAATGGCTGGATAAAGGGGGACATAAATTGTTGGCTAACTCATCTCTTTTGAATTGTTTATGATTTCTTATGGTCATGCGGTGGCATCATTTGTATCTTACAGACACACACCATTTATAATTATTCCCTCCTCACAAACAACTTTGTCCATAATTAAGAAGTGTTGGGCATACTTTTTATCTAGTTTTACAGCTAGTTTTTTTTTCTTAAGGGGGTACCCAGCTCTTTGACTATAATAAATTTGGCTTGTTTAATATTCCAAAAATTTTGGTAAAATATTTACTTTGATCAACTGACAAAAATATAAAAATTTCAGAAAAATCGAACCACACAATTGACGGGAATAATTCCAATAGATATATAGCACTTTCACCAACACTTATTTTGATCAAAGCAACTACTTTTTGTTTAGGCATGCAGCTGATACGAACATTTCGATAATATAACATCTCATCAGTGTGCTTTAATTGGAAGGCCAAAAAGATGAAAGTCATTTAGTTATTGTAAAAACACTGAAATAGAAAACTAAAATTAAGTACTATTTGCAATACAAAGAATGAAGTCCGAATGCGCATTTAGAGTCCGCAACGAATTCATCGAACGGACGTTCAGTAGTCAGCACCGGGAGTCAGCAGAACCAAACGAAAATACATCTCGTTGAATAGAAACTTGCTTATTTCGAAAAAGTCAATTGAAAGTTATAAATTCAATTTCCGTTTGAAAAATTCAACTTTACCCTCCTGATCGTATCATATAAACAAATTTCAAAGTTTGATCGGATCATTTCACGGATTTTAATCGTATCAATTTTTCTCTTACCACCTTACGTTGGTTGTGTCCAATTCCTTAATAAAATACAATTCGACCGTTATATTGGTATTAGAAGGAAGCTATATCAATAATCTATTACATGATATCAATCGATGCCCCGAAAATAATGTGCAAAGGGGTAATATTTGCGTAGAAATGTCGGAAATGTTTATTTTTTTACACATACAAAAAGTTTATGCGGATTATATACCCGAACTAGGTTTTTCCTCTCAAGATTTTGGGAGCAAATATCACAACCTCTATTCACCGACTCCCTGTATTATGCGACCTTTTTTCATAACTCCCTTCAACGGTCGCTATAGACAGGTTTGACTGTACTGTCATTTCATTTATCAAATTTATTCATGTAAAAGAAATATAAGGTAATGAATGTTGTATGTATAAAAATTTCAATCTATATCGAACCGTTTGATGTTTAGTTTCACCCATGAAAGTAAAAGAGGAACGTAGAAATTAAGAAAATGTTACCCTGGTGTTGACATGACTTTCTCTGTTGATATCTATTTTAACCGTATCATGGGGAGACGGATTTACATAAGGACATCTTGTTTCCGAATCCCAATAGATGTATTAGTGTATGTTATTATTTATGCCTGTTTTTCTTAATAAATATTGTTTAAACTAACCGGATCATGCTGATTTTGCTTAAAATGATACAAAGCGGTTGATCGGTGTGTAAACACAAAAGAAAATGGGTATGATATTTACAAGTTGTTAACTTGTAAGTGATGAAATAGCATGATTCCTCATTGTAATGACCTACATTCGACGTTTGTATTTAACGATTTACGACTGCTCCGACCCAGTCGGTAATTTGCGACTAAAAACTGTCGTATATTGGAAGTCGGTAAGTTTTGTGAAACGGTCGTAAATCGTAAAGACAGTCGTACGACCAAGTTTACGATTTACGACCTTTTGTGAAACGAGGCCCTGTCCACCTGAAACTTTGTCTGCAACACTCACGACAATATAGTCGTTTTTTCTTTGGCCAGTATCCTCGCGAACTGCCACATCTTGGAGCACATCGTCCCATGTGGATTTGTTTGGGAAGTTACATATCTGGTTCACTACGATCGGTTTTATTTTGTTGTCTTGTAGATGTTTTATTTTGTTGTCTTGTAGATGTTTTATTTTGTTGTCTTGTAGATGTTTTATTTTGTTGTCGTGTAGATTTTTTATTTTGTTTTCTTGTAGATGTTTTATTTTGTTGTCTTGTAGATGTTTTATTTTGTTGTCTTGTAGATGTTTTATTTTGTTGTCTTTTAGATGTTTTATTTTGTTGTCTTGTAGATGTTTTATTTTGTTGTCTTGTAGATGTTTTATTTTGTTGTCTTGTATATTTTTTATTTTGTTTTCTTGTAGATGTTTTATTTTGTTGTCTTGTAGATGTTTTATTTTGTTGTCTTGTAGATGTTTTATTTTGTTGTCTTGTAGATGTTTTATTTTGTTGTCTTGTAGATGTTTTATTTTGTTGTCTTGTAGATATTTTATTTTGTTGTCTTGTAGATGTTTTTTTGTTGTTGTCTTGTAGATGTTTTATTCTCACAGAGGAGCAAAGTGTAAATGTTCCGTCCATGTATAACAGACAGCATGCCGTTTTCCGAATGATTTTATTATTATATCAAATGAAAACAATCTTAGTTTACACGCAAGTAAAAGCTCCGACATCTATTTCTAGTACTTGGACACACCGGAAAATTTCCGACCGACCGGAATTAAAAAACAATATTTGGGTCGGACTTGTTTTTTCGGGTCGGTCGCGTTCGGGCAAATATATAAGATATTTTTAATTACGACGTGTCACGTGTTCATTGTTTATAAATAAAAAGTTCACGTGTTCTTTGTTTATCCATAAGATGTACATAAAGTCATGTTTTTGTCTTTGAATATTATCAGTTGCATTGAGTGTATTGTATTTTCATATATATGGCTTTTATGGATATTTTTGAATAACATTCTGCTATAATATTTATGTTGACATTTTGCTAGTGTTGTAAATATATGAAATTTGCATGATATTGATCTTGGAGTTGTTTTAAAGACTTCCAATATTTCATTGATTTGTCTTGAATTACACTTATTTTCACTTTTTCTCTTTGAATTTAGTAGTATGTCTGATGGATTATTAATGAGATATTTCATCTGATTTATTTTTTTCCCCTATTGTTTTTCTGGTCGTTTTCCCTTTGGTATGTATATAATCTAATATTATAATCTATTATTTTTATAGTACGTTTTTGGCATATGATAAAATTATTATGGAAACAACTAATATATACTGAACCGCAAAAGAAACATCGCAACAAATAACAGAATCGCAGACATTTATTTTGAAATACAATAAACATAAACTAAATTCATTTTAGATTGTTTGAATGGTGGATTTATTGTCTCTAGGTTATGAAGTTATATCGAATGTCTCAATAAAGTAAAACCACAATATTTTTATGCTTTAATTCCACTTCCTTTAATAACGAGTATGTCCACCACCGGTGCATTCTCAGTTTCATATTCGGTTTCCCCACCGATATCTTCACTCTGATCATCAATGACTGACTGATTCTCTTCTTTCACTTCTTGTTCGCTGGTCGCATTCAGATCTTCATCGCATTCACTTTCGCTATGACCTGGCTTATTGCACTGTCTACATGTCAACTGATTTGGGCATTCGTATTGCGTATGGCCTTGCTGCAGACATTTATTGCATTTAAATGTTTGTTTCCTTGGATCAATTTGACCTCTGGGTATAATTGTGGCTAAGTATTTGCCAATACTAACTGATCTTGGCAGGGATTTCCATGAATTGTCATAGAGGAATATTATGTCACCTGTGTGACCATTTGTCAAAAAGCCATCTACTCTAAGTCTATTTCTGTAGTGGCTATGTATCACGCACATTAGCTGTTTTTCTAGATACCTATATGTGTCCATCATCTGCAGAACAGGGGACATCTTTCACCCTTATCCGGTAATGATCTAGTTTTTCTCGTGCTGATACTTTAGGGTTTCTAGTGTAGAATCGTATTACCATAGGGAGATCATTTGTGATAAGTGGATTTTTATCACCTTTATTGTCGGGGTAAATTCTCCAGAGCCCCCTTACTCTCTGTATCCCTTTCAGGTGACTGGTGGACACCTGCTCATCTATGCCTTTGTAAATTTAATTGTGTGTTATGAATTCTTGTGGCACTACCAAAGATGTCTGAGTCAAGAATGAATATAGGTGTTACCCCATATTCCTCGTCATATTCTTCAAAATGTTTTTTTTTATTACCGTTGCATACAAGGCGGCCATCTTGTCATCAGGTAGTTTGTTATTGTTTCTGTTTTCAAATGTTTCAGTTAATTCTGGCATTTCTTCTGGAGCTCAATTACCCATTTCATCTATTTGAATATCTTCTAGAACTATAAATCTTAAAAGTTTATCAAACTATGTACTTTTAACTAGGCTATTTACGTTTTGACGAGCAGAACAAAAATCCGTAGGCATTCATTGCCCCATATGTCATAGATATATTTATATACATGTATATTAATGTATGCATACAGCCAACACAAGATCATATATTATATAATGGTGTGTATCTTTGCTGTCAGTAACTTCCATTAGAGAATAAATTAATTTATCCATTAATGTTAGAGAAGAGAGTAACAGTATAAAACGGCTGTCAGATAGAAACATTCTATTTTATTTTACTGAGTGTAATAAACGTTAGAGAAAACCGAAGTGGCAATCAAGAATGGACAATCCAGAGAACTTCTCAATAGAAAATAAACGTTATGGAAAACCGAAGTGGCAATCAAAAATGTACAATCCAGAGAACTTCCCAATAGAAAATAAATGTTAGAGAAAACCGAAGTGGCAATCAAGAATGGACAATCCAGAGACAGTTACAACGTTGGCAACACAAGACACAGAACTATTCCAAGTCACATTTCCATAATAAAACCAATTTAGTATTAGAACAGATACTTAAGTTAAGTTCGCTGAGTTTTGGAAAGGCGTGATTTTGTGGCAACTTTAAACAAACATAATTATATTCTAATGTTTGCCTCGTTTTTAGTGGTTACTACCACAGCACAACCCATCCGATGTTCAATATATGTGTTCAAAATTGCGCATGATTCTGTGCAAAAAAAGTGTAAAAGTTTACATAATTTGGAAAGAACAGCCTCGATCGTTGAATTGGTTGAATGTTGGTTGTTTAACGTCTAGCGGAAATTTGGATGACATAGCACCTATTGTAATTCCTGAAAACTCTATATGATTAAGTCAAAAACCTATCTTTAATTTTGAACTTGCACAATTCAAACAATCTGAAGCAAACCCTTTACTAATTCGGCAACATTTTGCTGAAATTAGATCCATAACATCTGAATGATCTGCAATATATACTGATACTTCACAGGATGGTGATAGAGTATCATCGGCAGCTGTTTTATACTGATGGTTCACAGGATGGTGATAGAGTAGCATCGGCAGCTATTTTCGGACAGCAGGTCTATTCTCTTCGATTACCATCTGCCAGTTCGATCGTCAATGCAGAAGCTAATGCAATACTTTGAAGTTCGTTGCCTCTTCTGATGAGAGTAAATTCATGATCTGTTCAGATTCTCTTTCGTGTCTGTTGGCAATTGTAAAACTTAAAACCCTTTTTTTTTAAACATAGCTGAAATCTATAGAAAGCCTTGTTGCTATTGGTAAACATGTCATTTTCACATGGATACCTAGTCATATAGCCTATATTATAGGTATCCATGGGAACACTGTCGTTGTCCGGGAAACCTAGGATGTATTGGATAACCCAGTATCCACTTCCCTACACAGATTTAAAGCCTTTTATAGTGAAATATATTTTAAAACACTGGCAAGACAGCTAGGACTAGCAAATTCATAATAAATTACACGAAGCACATTCCCTACTTGTCAAGACTGCTTGTTTTGATGGTCAAAATCGGAAGGAACAGATATCGTATCGGACATGGTAGATTAACACATTGTTATCTATTAAATAATGAGGAACGACCGGAATGTATTCCGTGTAATTCTAATTATTAAATTAAACATGTTTTGATTGACTGCGGAGATGATGCTGACGTTCGTCTGAACTTCTACAATGTCAACAAATTATACGATTTATTTACAAATTTTGAAAGTCTTAAAGGAAATTGATTTATATGCACAGATATAGTTTTATAACATATCTTCTAAATATTATACGTAAGATGCCACTACTATTTCCCACAATTCGCAGTCATGTTAAGGCAAGTCTATACATTGAAAATAAAAAAAAAC
Source organism: Gigantidas platifrons (assembly GCA_002080005.1). NCBI lineage: Eukaryota > Metazoa > Mollusca > Bivalvia > Mytilida > Modiolidae > Gigantidas > Gigantidas platifrons. The sequence continues at coordinate 186,419 of MJUT01038149.1, forward strand.
ATGTTTTTACTTTTTGGTTCAATAATGCATTACTTTTACTCATTTATGCCATAAACCAATAAAATTATGATTGATCTACTCAATATGAAAACAATATATATCAGAAATCAATAACAGATGTCACGTGATCACATTAAAGAGAAAGTAGCATCGTCACCACTAAAACCGAACAGAACAACGGCATCCCGATGTTCAAAACATGTAATGAAGGAACCGGTGGATTGGGGATATCCTATTCTTCAAGAAAAATGCGTGGCACAGTGTTGAATTTCATTTTATTAAATGTGGGAATAGATTGAAAGGACAAATATGCCAGAAAACCCCCTTTTTCCGAGTTCTATGGGATTTTTCTTGCTACGTTCAATCCCTGTATTCTTTGCCATAGGAAATTATCGTATCTAATGATCAAGTCTGTTGACTGTTAAAATTTTTCCAAGATCAATCTTCGGGATGCCGTTGTTCTATTGCGTTTTTTTTAAATTTAATAAATAAATGCTAAAAAACGATTATTTTAAAACACTTTAAGGAGGTAAGGTTTTTGTAATATCGATTGCGGACATGTAAATATTCTGGATAAGTTACGTCACAGCAAACGTGATGTATATAATGCAATCGTCGTTTTCATTTTCATTTATTTTTAATAATCAACGTAGTAACAATTTTCCTTAAATACATGCTTCACAGATGTGCTTTGAAAGAGCTCTCCCTTCTTCACAAATTAATTTGTATTGTTTATCTGCTGAAATATCTGACAACAACGTTACCGTAGAATCTTACATGTGTATGCCCTCTCTAGACTCAACTGGTTTTTTTTTATAATAACAATAGAAGACACATATAAGATGGTATTACCACACGATTGTATGGATATAAACATGTTTAATAAAGTAAAAAAAGACAGTAAAGAATAAAGAAATGTTATTGAAAATAAATGTGTAAACAGAAAGCTAAAAAAAAGAGAGGGGGTGGGTGATTTCATATCAAAAGCGCCTGTGGGAGGACCAACAAAGAGTTGGTTTTCAATCAATATTGTATGAATTTCCCACTAATTAATGCCATAGTTAATAGATGACCAATATGATATAGAAATATCTTATTTTGTCTTCATTACCTTGTCTTGTCAGAGTTTTTATTTGCAATAATCGATTTCATTGTTACCCATAATACCTTGCGCGCTGCCAGAGTTCCGGTACAAATGTAAACAAGAAGATAAAGGAGAAACTATGTCAAAGGGTACAAAATCGTAAAACTGAGCTACAATACAATGCTAACCCCTATCCCAATTGCATCAGAATATTTTAAAGAAGTGAAATCGATTGGCTTGAGACATCGTAAGCACCCGGGTTAACGCGTTATCGTGAAATCTGTACTTATCGTTGACGCGGTTGTAAACATTGGCCGACGTGAAGAACAATTTCCAACAAAAAATGTCAATTTCATTAATTGCTTTATCTTTTTTTCGGGAAAGTATTATGTCTTTGCATTCACATACTAATGTTCAATGGGCAGCAGATATAACACGGGACATTATTTTACAACACAAGAGATACGCTCCCTTAAAGTGTGATACTTAACAAAATGTAGTAAAATTTTCTTACATTATCGCTTGTTATACAAATAGATGGCTAGCTTTGGACAAAAAACTACGCTCTACTCTTTTTCCTTCATTCCAGAAGCTATCAAAAAAGGTTGGGGTCCAGATTTGTTTAATTCGGCGGAAAACTTAATTTCTTTAAGTCTGGTACAACGATAAAATGCAACCTTTGACACGGTTGATGTTATCGGATAACGCGTTTTTTAACACGACAATGTTATTATGAAGACGGTTTGAAATCATAATTTTGTGTAACAAATAACTCTTAAAAAGGAAATGATGTCGTTATGAATATGATTTCATTAAAGGTGATGATTTCTAAGTTATCTGGAAAAGAAAATCAACAGATGCCTAACCGATCAATCACATACTTAGTATTACAAATATATGTGTAGTTAAACATAAATGTTTTAGTAGTGTTCTGACTAATTGTACCAGGCTGCATCGTGACAGAAGCATGTATTAGTGGTCTGCACTCGTCCATCATAGTAATCCTCTGATTTCGTTCATTTATATGATATGATTTTTACTGTTGAATGTGTTAGACCGCCATATTTATATATCAATTACTATACTCTGATCTCCTAATTTTAAACACTTTATTTTTAAGTTGAACACTCATGTTTATTTATTGTGTGTATTAATTGCATCAATGGTCATATTTTACAAGGGACGTGCATATGGTTTGACTCCAGTATGTTTGTTCAAATAAAATTGGCATAGCTACTTTTCCAAAAACGCCTTTCCACAACCTTCAAATGGACAGATAAAGTGTTGAGCATTTTCCTGGAGTTTTTTGTGTACTTGGGCTAAGTGGTTGTCAAGATATGATCTTGCCTGAAATTCTTTTCTACAGTCATTGCATAAATAGCGATTTCCGTGGTACTTTGTTCTATGTGACTGAATTGTTCTTCTGTGGTAAAATATTGGTGACAAATACCACAAGTAAAAGACGGCTCATTTGAGTGTTTGTTCATGTGCCTTTTAAGACTTGATTTGTGACCATATTTCATATCACAAATACTACAATGTTTGCATCACAAAATACGGCCGTCTATATAAATTATCCAATATACAGAACTAAAGTTATCATGTGGAAACGACCCAAAAATTATATTTATAGTAACGGTGACCTTGACCTTTGACCTAATGACCCCAAAATAAATAGGGTTCTTCCCCTTCCATAGGGGAATCATGTGGCCAAGATTGGTAAAGATCCGATATACAGAACTAGTTATTGTGCGGAAACCTGTGTGGACGCCTGCCGCCAGCCCGCCGTACCCAATCACATAATACGGCCCGTCTCGAGACGGGCGTATAACAAGTATGAAAAATCAGAAACGTTACTCGCGCATGATTTCCCTTGTGGTCAGTTTTAGACCACACCATAAGATATGTACATTATCTACTTCATGATGTCTGCTGCTGTAGTATATAAAAGTAATAACAAAATTACCGAACATAGATATATACATGTATATGTATATAAGGAGATATCCGAAAAGGGACATTAAATGAACTGGCAAAATCAAGGATAAACTGCTATGTTGTCATATAATTTATAACATTTCGAGATTATTGAGCTTAATTTACCATTCAAATGCATTCAGTACTATTCTATTTTGATAATGTGCTCTTATGTCTCTTTATACTATACCGTCTTATCAAATTTTATGAATTTGTGTGTTATTTTTCACAACTTTCATTTTTGGACTAATCACACAAAAAAATCAACATGAGTTTGGCTTCCCGACAATTGTTAAGTTTTAATTGTTAAATATATTGAGGAAAAAGGGACCCATATGTTTGCCCTTAGTTGTCTAACTAGCCCATGTGTCTTAAAAACAACAACTTCCTTGGCTTATTTTTCTGAAATCCGTTGTTTTAATTTATTCTGGAAATACATATCTCATACAGTGACTTCAGTGTCTACAAATGTCAGGTAAGATATATTTGGCTTAATTTGGCATTACTGGTGTCCTTTTTAAAGAATCAACTACAGGTAGCGGACAGCTTATAATGAAGATTGAGAGTTTCTGGGCTTGTTGAAGACGGTGGCCAAGTGCAAATTTACTTTTAGACACGTGCAAATTTATGAATCGTTTTAGCATTTTTACATAAACAAGTAATTTAAAATAGACAAAAATCGATGAAAAGACTATTGTCGAGATTCAATATTATTTATTTGCATTGTCCTGTGGCGAAAAACAAAGATCTTCATTCTTTTTTAACATTTTACTCTTGAAAGTTTGAAGTTGGTAGCTATTTTCATTTGTATCAGCGTGGATTAAGCAGATGTACATGTACTTTTTTCTTGAAAATATGAAAAAATCAATGGTTCGCAAAATAGCACTTTTTTGATAGTCACACATGACATGTTTAGGTGTAAATATTAATTTCAGGGTTTCTGTTAACGATAACTACAACCGGTTTATCCGATAACAAATTTATTATTTTACCGTGTCAAAGGTTACATTTTATCGTTGTACCAGACTTAAAAGAATTAAGTTTTCCGCCGATTTAAACAAATCTGGACCCCACCATTTTTTTGATAGCTTCTGGAATGAAGGAAAAAGAGTAGGGCGTAGTTTTTTTGTCCAAAGCTAGCCATCTATTTGTATAAACAGCGACAATGTAAGAAAATTTGACTACATTTTGTTAAGTATCACACTTTAAGGGAGCGTATCTCTTGTGTTGTAAAACTATTTCCCGTGTTATATCTGCTGCCCATTGAACATTAGTATGTGAATTCAAAGACATAATGCTTTCCTGAAAAAAATATAAAGCAATTAATGAAATTGACCTTTTTCGTTGGACATTGGTCTTCACGTTGGCCAATGTTTACAACCGCGTCAACGATAAGTACCGATTTCACGATAACGCGTTAACCCGGGTGGTAAGGATCTATTGTGTAATTATATAAGAATTCAGGTATAATAAACATTGACCATGTTGGAATTTACTTCCACATCATCGAGTCATTACAAATTGTTCAGAGCATATCAACATCTTTATGGAAATCACATATGTAATGTTTCTTAATGAACTGAAACAGAGTTATAACTGTTGTGTAATTTAAGCTTCTTGTATAACTTCCCAAAGTGGCGATGAGGTCAAGATTAAACACCTACTACATGTAATCCTCGACAAAAAATAATGGAGAACCATGTGGTGGATTTGTGCATGTACAGCAACTTGGGTTAGTGTATTATTGGAAGAAGCAGATCTGTCTAGTATATTTTACAGGTGGGCACACTTCCAAATGGCATAATGTCAGAGTATTCAAATTTTGAAAATCTAGTTGATTAAATTACAAAAATATATGTAACTGTACACCAGTTCACAGAAAGTGAAGGGTGTGAAGATCAAAATGAAGAGCTTAAACCAGTAAATTCATTTGTTTATATATTTGTTTCTCTCAGAAAGTAAACTAATTACTTGCTGTTTCTGGTATGTGGGTTCGATTCTCACCCAGGGTATGAAAATTAAATTACTTGTACTCGTAAAAATACAGCAATATATCTCAAAATACTCACATGCTGTGCTTTATAATTAGTACAAGTAGTTTATAATATAGCTGGTGCAAACGGAGCTACCCTGTGCCTCCACCAGAAACTTAAATGTAATTAAGCTTTGTCTCATCTAAAAATTATTGGGAGGAAAATAGCAAATATCTTGCATAAAATTAAGAAAAGAAAACAGAGGATTTTGTCTCTGGCAATAACATCTCTTCTTTTTAAATAACAAAATTAAGAGAAAGAAATTATAAAAGTATTTTTATGTATATTTTCGGGAACAATAATTGCTAGTAAAACCTAACGTGTTATGACAAATAGCAGTGGAACTGGAAATTAACCAAGCACATCACTTCTTTGTGACATCATGATGTACAAAAACAAGGATATGCCTCAAATGATGCTTGCCGAGCACAACTAGCTCGACTTCAACTTAGAAATTTAATTCATGCTTCTTGTATAAATTTTCTAGATCATATACTTTCATCGGACAACACCTTAATATATCAAATATATAATGTTACAAAAACTTCAAACCCATGAATTAAGAAAACAAAATATTTACTCGATAGCCTTGGTTATTCATATATTTTTGACAATAATGTGAATTTTAAACATCAACTGATAAATATAATGCAAAAAATAAAAGATCAAAATTTACAAAATCAAAATAGCAATATTTGTCAATCTTCTAAACTAAACTTCTCTAGAACTTTCTACAATATGGGATAAAGACCTCCATATGTTGATAGTTTAGTTAATATATTAAAGAGGGCTGCAATTTCTAAATTCACACAAGTGTTCATTTATTAATCATAGAAAGAGGCAGGCATCAAAATATTTATACATCAGAAAGAGTTTGCACAGTTTGTACATCTGGCAAAATTGACAATGAAGAACATTTCCTTATACATTGTCCAGGATATGAACTGCAAAGACAAATATTCGTAAACAAAATTAACAAAGTAGTACTAGGATATATAAAACTGAGTACAGTTTCCAAAATAAAACTTCTTCTTAATAGTAATTCATCAGTAATTCTTAGAATGTCCTTTTCATTCATATCAAGTTGTTTAAAAAATAGAGATAGTCTGATGTATGCATAATTTTTTAATATTGTCATATACATATATTTAATTTGATGTAAAACCATACTTCACAAACTTGTCATACTGTTACATTATATTTGGGGCCTAACCATTTATTATAAATGAGTTTGTGCTAATAAAGTATTTGTATTTGTATCTTTTCATCTATACCACCCATTAAATGGGGATTAAAGCATGAATCTCTAGCTATTTTAGCTTATTTGAAAGTTTGAGGAAACACAGGTTAGACCTGGCTTACTGACACATAGAAAGTACCCTTATATAAGAACATCACCTGATGCACTTATTAGATGCGATTGTCAGTTTTAATATAATTGAAATTAATGTCTGTTAGATGTGAAACTTGTTTAAATTCAACTTGACAATATTATGTTGTTGCTATAGTGTTGATATATTTTCTGGTAACTTTATTAAGAGATAATTTAATTTTTATTTAATAATATTCTACACCACCTTGACAAGTTTTACTGCTGTTCTGTTTGAATGGTGCACTTTTGAGAATAAAACTTCTCTGCTTTGTGCAGATGTTTGCTAGGAGACATGTTTTAGATATTCTCAGACTAACATTTAGAAGGTTTTCATTACATTTATATTAAAAATGTATGTGGTTTGCTGAAATTTTAGCAATATTTCAAGTATTACCTTGAATTATAATATGACTTCCATCAAAACCTAGGATAAAAAAAAATATAAATCTATACCAATTGTCATTGATGATGTCAAAGACTATTTTCATGAATACTTTGCTTATTTTAAGATATAAGAATAGAAATAATTCATGATATTCATATGTTTATGAATTTTTACCTTTATGTTAGCACTTTAAACCTCGCTAACACTCTTGGTAAAACCTTGCGACATAAAGGGCGTATTTGTGGTAAAAACAACATAAAGATATGACCACCATGAATAATTTCATAAATATTTATCCTTCCTTAGGACAAAAATTATCTGCCTGTTTCTAGGCCCTGTTCTTTACCCACATTTTTACCCTAAAAATTTCCTACACTTTCATATTTAATGACCAGCTTAAAGTTCAAATTTATCTACCATTTATTCGATATAAAATGTTATCTACAATGTTCTTATTAATATGTACCGGTACCCATTTTTATTAACTTCAAGACAAAAAACAGACAAACTTGTTGCTTTGGCATTACTAGAGAAATTTATATTTTTGTGGCAAAAGTTGGGTTTTCAACACCAATGCCAGAAAATAAGGTCTTCAAATGATAAAGAAAGTAATTTCTATTGTTTCCCAGAAAAGTACAAGAGAAATCATCTTTCCTTGAAATGGGCTATATGTCATTTTGGTCATAATTAAGGAAGTCGATATGTAAAATTCAGAAAATATTCCAATATATGATGATATTGATTCCAGAAATCTTACGTTAATTTACAAAAAAAATGTTTATTAAAAGACAAATACAATGTAATAAGAAATTAATGAAAGTGGTGCATTTCTTTTTGTTGTATAGAAAAAAACATAGTTTTCATAACCCAGTTAAAACTCTTGATTCGTTAGGTGGTTTGCTACAATGCACATTTGTATATTCAAATATTATATTATTCTCTGTTGATATGAGTATGGTGTAACTTAATAGCTTTTAGGTCAAACATAAAATATATGTGTGAACTGTCACCCAAACATTCATTTATTAAAACCCTACTATATCATTTTGTGGTGATTTTCATCAAACAATATTGAAGTCTCAATATAGACATGTATTACCAATGCACTCAAGGTAAAAAAAAATTGCTTTCTGACAGTAAACCCACATTTTCTGCCTTGCCATTGTGCAACTATATGTTTATGTTCTTTTTATTTATTTTAAAAATATTTTTCAGAAATACAAAATTTAGAAGAATTTCAGCATTTTTTTGTTCAGGAGCTACTGACAGTCTTGGCTTGGTGTCATCAGATGTAAAAAAAAAATGTGATTTTATTTTGTTAGTGTGTTCATCAATTATTGAATAATTGTTTGGGGGTTTTACAAACATTTCTTTGAGTTGCGAATTATTTGTTTGTCTTGGTTGTGTAAAAGTGTTGTCTTTTGAAACGGAAACATTATTTTGGTGCACAATCTTTAGCTGTTGGAGATGTCCCTTTTAAGCAACAAGTTCTTGCACATACATTAAGCAAAACCATGGCCTCTTGTCAGATTTGAACTGACACCTCTTGATGTCTAACCTCATCAAGTGTATTGCATTATACAAAAGAGGCTTTGCTGGCTAATGTTTTGCACAAAAGTAGCTTTTGAAAGATTTCTCAAATTTATGCAAAGTATTGATATGCTGGACCCGACATTAAAGAAGCTGTTACAATAGTTATACTAAGTATATTTTATCAGAAGTTTGAGCCTAATTTTGTGTGTATAAATAGGTAAATCTAGTCTGTACCAAGAATTATCGGACCAAGTCCCTGAGTTTCAATAAATTGGTTATGAGTCCTCCCCTTGACAACAAAATGAATTACCTGTTACATAAGCCTAGCTACAGTAAGATCATACCACACGTGTACATGTACATGTGTAATACCATGAGTCATGACCAACATGGGAATTCTTGCAATTTTGGTTGCACATAACAGCATGCGTAAAATATTGTAATATTGTAAATTGCAATGCACTGTAAGCAGATTTTTTTTTAGTTTTCATAGCATGCTTTACATAATTCTTCATTAGAGTATATAATAATTCGAAAATGTATATACAAAATGGTCAGAACAAACCCGATTGTGACTTTTAGGCTCCCAATGACACGTACCGATCATTTTCATCCAAACGCTCTCTTGTTTGGGGTCCTTGGCCCTAGCAAATCTGTAATATGACCGCTTCCACCCCTTGATTTTGCTGTTCCCTCTCTGATTTAAACATCATGGGGACACAGCGGAAGTCTCCGTCAGCTTTTTTGGTGCTCCCAAACATGTTTAGTTCAGTATATTGGTCGGAGCTATCGATAGATTCCATAATGGAAGCATTGATCATTCAAACCGGAACTCAGCCAGAGGGAGTTGCATTATGGGTTACTATGAATAAATGCCTTTGGGATTTTGGACTTGTCCTTCATAATAGCATATCCTGTGTAAAACATATGGATTTCTATTTTAAATTTTATGATGAAAATTGAAACCTGAAATGCAACCCAAATTGTCCCTATTCATTCATCAAAATATTTTTCTATTATTAAAATGTATCAACCATCTTGGTAAAATAAATTACTATCTTTCACATTGAAATTTGGAAAGCAAAAAATATTTAGTAAATTCAGAATTTGTGTAGATCTAGGTAAATTTCAAATTGAAAAAGGGCATCATAGAAAGATACAGAGAGAGGGAAGGGTCTGTATTAATAATATTGATTAGGAGTGTCATTTTTTATATTTTCTGGAATTGAGGACACTTTATACTTATAAAAATTAACATTTGTTGTATGTCTTTTGTATTGTATGCTATGTCACTAACAACCAAGCTATAGAAAAATCAGAAAAGAAAGCAAGACTCATTTGTCTGGATTATCTTCAGAATCCAAATTAAATTGGATAAAGAAGAATAAAACCCAAAGCATGTGTTGTCTGCTAACTTGGATTTCAAATCTACAAAAAGAAAAAATATAAAGCAAAACAATGAGTGTGTATTCATATACTATTTTGATGTCACCAATTTTCTATCATCTTAAAACCAGATATTTTGTAAAGAACTGCCCAATGCACAGTCAAATTTACCTACAAATGTTTCAACTGTTTCAGACAGGAATAATTGTGAAATGTTTTTCATGTAGGGTCCTATGTTAAATTTGTCCTCATGATCATCTTGGATTTCCGATTTTCAGAGAAAATGGGTAATTTGTAAGGGACCATTCAACGATTACTCATGTTCAATTAAAAACGTTTGGGTTCAATCAAATATCTAGTTTCTGAGATGAAGTACTTTTTTTATTTGTTCTGCATCGATGGCAATCTTATATTTCCGATGGACAAAAACAAAACTTTTTAAGAGGGTCAAATATGACATATTCCTACAAAATAACATGTTCATCCCATGTGTGGTTTCAGATAAGATTTTGAAACTTCAGCATCAGAAAGAATTGGTCGTAGAAGCCATGTTGAATTTCTGAATCCAATGAAAAACATGATTGATTGATTTGATTTTTTGGTGTTTAATGCCATTTTCAACAATATTTCAGCTATATAATGGTGACCAGTTTTAGTGGTGGAGGAAGCCGGAGAGAACCACCGACCATGGGCAAGCAACAGGTAAATTTGATCACTTGCGTCTGCTAGTCGAGTGCACCTTTTTTGTAATTTACAAAGCCGGGCGTGAACCCAAGCCGTATTGGTGATAGGCTTGTATGAGTTGTTAGATCCAGCGACCTAACTCATTGAGCCACCCGGGCCCCTGAAAAACATGTAATGTTGAGCATCACCCATGTAATATATCTACCATGTTTGGTTCTAATTGGGCCTGTGGTTAGTAAAAAATAGTTTTAAATGTTTATGGACGAAGATGAATGCTAAATGATGGCAATAGCTAATTTTTGTTTTAATACTTGAAAACCATTATTTGTAAAATAATTTATTCCATTAAAACCTACAGTTTATTAGTGTCATAAGTTTGATGCAAATCCAAAAATATTTTAACAGAGAAAGTGTGTTTTTAAATGAATAAATAGGGTAATTTTCAAAAGTTGTCATATTTCTGTCAAGATAGTGTAATTGTAATGAGATGTTTGTTGGATACTTTTTTGTATACTAAGGTTTAGTATATCACAAAAATAAACCGAACAAACACCTAATTTTAACATGTTGTCCTTCTTTTACTTTGTGAACAAATGAGCGATTTATCGATCGGTTATAATCTCATTAGCACATGCACATGTAACCGACTTTCCCGTTGTAAATGTACATCTTGATGAATTATTGTCTGCTCGAATTTGGCACCATGAATTGTGTGCGACATATTCTGCAAACGTAAATATAAATATCTGTCTTCCAATCAAAGCATACTACGGTATTTGTACTCTTAGACATATCAGAATCGAAATAATTCATGGAAGACAGAATCAATGTGTTTTGAGTTTTAACATGGGCCGGCGGATATATTGGTAAATTTTATCCCTCACCTCTGGCTCGGGACAAATCATTAATATCCACCAACCCATGTTAAAACTGAAAACACATTCTGACTTCCACGATGTATTTCTTAATTAGATTATGTTAACTGTTCCATGTGATGGAACATTTAAAAACAAGTTCCTTGTGTATGGAGAATGTCATATTCACAACAAGCATTAATTGTTAGGAGTGGTCATTGGTGTACCCTGTTGCAATGCATTTTTTTCTGACCCCATCATTTATCCTGTCCCAAGCCATGACCTGCATTTCCAACATCAGATGGTGTTGCTCACTTTTTTTTGTGTTTCAGTGGCGATTGATATTAATGGAATTGAGAAAGTTAAACAGTATAATAAATGGTCAACAATTCAGAATTGTTGACCATTACTGTTTTAACTTTCTTTTCATAATCCTATTCTTCTTTCCTTTATGACCATTATCCGAATACCACCTTTCAACCATCAATTATTGATTGTAAACTTAATTATCATCAGGAAAATATAAAAAATGTACATAGCTGAAACACTGCTTACTTGACATTACAAAAATAATCAATCAACTAATCAACCATATTTGTTAAGGATTGATCGCAATTTGTGTTCGATTCATGAAGAAATACATGCACTGCAGGTTACGCAAAGGTGTGTACAACCTGATTGAGGTTATTTCTAATGAACCGAACAAATAATTTCGATCAATCCTTATAAATTAATTCGAACTTTTTTTGGTATAATATTGAAAAATATATTTATTTTTTCAAAATATGGCAAATAATCGGAAATAAATTTGTATAACCCCAAAGGTGCCTCATTTAAAGAAAATCGCCTGATGACAATGGCATATGACGCCTTGAGAACCACGTCTATTTTCAGATTCAGTACATATGAAAATAACCTCAACTTTTTAAGCCAATCAAAACACGTATAAAATGACATGTGACTCTAAAATTAATTTATCTGGATATGGTCCAACTCTTCACATTCGCAAGGTATGCTTATTCATACGGATTCCAGTGACACATTGAAAAGCATACTTTCAGCAAACCAATTATTTTCATTGATTGATGTGAAAAGAAAGTTTATAAATAGTGGTAATCATAAATTCCACCATTATAAATAAAACGATTAGCTTTCATCTTAACTGAACTTAAGCCCCCGTGATCGTATGATAGTTGAATGTACAACTACCTGTGCAATTGTTGCCTATCTAGACAATAGTATCACCACTTATGTTGTGAGTTTGAACCCCATGCATGGCGAGGTGTACTTGATAATGCATTATGTGATAAACGTTTTTCAGTGACTTGCGACAGGTCTGTGTTTTTCTCTGGGTACTCCAATTTCCGCCACAAAAGTAGTAACTGAAATATTTTTAACTTGCTTATATATATAAGATTACAGAATTTAATTACATCAATTTGCACAAAAGTCATTCAAATAATAACATGATACTATTCGCGTATCGTGCGTTCGTTTCCTGTATCGTTCGTTTGTTTCCTGTATCGTGCGTTTGCTTCGTGTATCGTGCGTTCGTTTCGTGTATCGTGCGTTTGTTTCGTGTATCGTGCGTTCGTTTCGTATATCGTGCGTTTTTCGTGTCATTCGTGTGAAGCGTTCCTTCGTTTTTCGTTCGTTTGCGTTTCGTGCATAGTGTAAACTTATACGATCCAGGGTCTGTATTTACGACCAAAACAGGTGGAATGACCGCTGTAGCCTACTGTAAAAACATATAACTACATACTATATTAATTCGGGAATACATCGTCCATGTACATTTACTGTCAGTAAATTCCATTAGAGAATGTATTGGTATAGCCATTAATGTTTGACAGGACAATAACCGCTACAAAGGGTATATATTACAAGGCATTATAATTGAATGCGTGTTTACTTCGTTAATATGTATCAAGAGTTTGAATATACCAAAGCGGTTCTCAGAATCCGTAAATCGAAGGCTAGACAACACAAAGGTCCAAATGACAAATAACGGTCTACAAACACTGCACAGAAAACTAAAGATCGAGTAACACGAACCCCACTAACAACCGGGGGTGAACTCAGGTGCTACGGAAGGGTAAACAGTTCCTATTCCACTAGTTGAACCCATCGTGTTAATCTAGTTACAAATCCGGTGACAAGTCATCAATGAGGAAAGAACCAGTATAAGATGTATATGCTCTGTCGAAATCTGTAGTAACACATCAAATCAAGGGATGAAGACATAATCACTGGTGCAATCGCGAATTGTTGTTTGTAGTTTATCGTCTGGTGAGTGGTATTTAGTTATGCCTATCGGGGGCATCTGTGTTCGCACTCGTTTTTAGCGCGGTTCGTGTTACCAATAGCTGTATTAATTTAGAGCATGATCAATACTCCGTTTAACTTCTTCGATCCTGTATGTAATATCGAGATTAAGCACGAAATATTGAATATTGCACACTATCCACATGATACGTACTGAAGGAACAATCGAGAATTTACAATCCATAGACACAGGTAACATTGGACAACGCAAGACCGAGAGCAACGACAAACAAAACACAACACAGAAAACGTAAAATATGAGCAACACGGACCCCATCAACAACCGGATGTGAATCTATGTACTGACGAAGTGCAAGCAGTTCCTGTCTATGATAAGAGTCAATATGTAACTGTGTGAAACACCAATGAAACACGTCAAGATATATATAGGTCAAAGGTGACAATAACAGTGAATCATGTATATAGCCATATAGACCACTCTTCTTTATATTCTAGAAATGTTTGAAGACAATTAGTAAAGGTAAACTTTCTTAAGGAAGTCACATTTATAACGGTCTATTTGTCATCTAATAACTTTGGCATGGCACAAGTGATAATAGTCGATATGTATACAGATTCACAGAATACAATTCTTAATCATCTACTGCATGTGTGTAATGCTTCCAGACAAAGCAGAGTTAGCAAATATATACATTAGCTTCACAGTAGTTTCTCAGATCCAGTATTTAAAAGAAAAAGAAAAACATACCATATGATCTCAACAGTTCTAAAATTCAATCGTAAAACCCTCGAAACAGGATAAATCGTTACCCTTTACAGAGCTGTATACGCGACAGAAGGTGAATGTACACGTCATAACGTAGAACATCGGAAGCCATTTTGCTAAACCGATATCATTTTAATGCTTCACTTAAGTTATTGCATAGTAAACGTGGAATGTGATAGTGTGTCATTTGACGCTTAACCTGTGCTAAATTATTATGTATCACTCTCGTTACGAGATGCACACCAATTGTGCCACGTGACATTAAGTGTTATATTTTAATAAGTTATTGCTTACACCATATGTGCAGGGATTGTATGAATTATAGCCAGTGTGTTTCGGTAGTGTACATAGGTATTAAGTTGATAAGAAAGCATTTAGACACAGGTGTGGTGGCACAGGTAAGAGTACCTCAACGAGACTTGATTTTCACACTATGTGTACATTTTATATTTATTTGATTCCATTGTGAATGAGTGATTGTTGATAAAGACAGGTCAACAATTGTATGGTGAGAACAAGTTCCATTGCGATGATATAATGATCTTTGTATTAGACCAACACGATTAATTGGATGTACTACGTCACTCAAACAACAATCCAAGGATAGGCATGTCACTCCAGTCGAACATATTACCATGATTCCGGGACAAACAGCCGATAAGCAACATTTACAAATTTGATAGTTCTTTGACCCAACCATGGTTGGAACCGAACTAAGAAAAGTTTGAAAATACCAAATGGATAATCTGAGGCCATAACTTAAAGGATAGACAATACAGTAGTCAAAAGAACAATGATCTGTAATACACAACACAGAGCACAAAAGATTGAACAACACGAACCCACACTAAAAATCGTAGGCAACCACAAGTGATCTGGATGGGCAAAAAGTTAATGTTCAACTAATGACCTAATCACCTAATGACCTAATGACACCCATACGCTTTGCTTTGAATGTTATTCGTTGACGTTTTTACTGAAGATGTGTTCCATTTATTCACAGAGAAGCATACAAAAAAATGAGAGATATGGAGATGTTGTATCGGGACAAATGAAAATAGATATGATGAATTTGCTCGAATTTACGACTGAAACCCCAAGATTGCAAGGTTGGCTAAACATTCCTCATGTTGATTTTTACAAAGACACCATTCAATAATTTGATAAAGCACAAACATTTTTAAATTAATATTAAATAATATCTGTGCATAGTAAATATTAGTTTCTTTGTAATGTGTTTTAGTATTAACTAATAAATGTGATTTAGAGACAAGGATTTGTAGAGTTTACACACCAAGATTAGTTTACTGGTACAAGCTATTAAACTGGTCTACCTTGAGGCCAGCACGATGTCACGTGTTCGTGCTATTATCAACACCTGTTCTAAGCCAACGTACATCAATATCATAACAAAAGTAAAAGTGTACTAAAACATCAGCAAATATAAAAATCAAGAAGATCTCACGCAATAATTAAATTGTAGAACTTGAATACCACGGTTGTTTTCTTGTACAATCTCTGTAATAAAACGGGTCTACATTGAACCTAGATCAACGTTATATTGAATACCATGGTTGTTTTACTGGTACAATCTCTGTAATAAAACGGGTCTACATTAAGGCTACATCATCGCTATATTGAATACCACGGCTGTTTTACTGGTACAATCTCTGTAATGAAACGGGTCTACATTGAACCTACATCATCGCTATATTGAATACCA
>MJUT01038149.1:221544-247315 GCA_002080005.1 Gigantidas platifrons
CTTATGAGTTTTTTTTGGGTTGATATTGTCTAAGGAATAGAAATTAGGCCAACAAATGGTGAAAGAAACAAGTTTTTATGCTCTTTAGGTGTCAAACCACTAATTCACCAATCAGAGCTTGGAACATATACGAAAGTAGTCCCTTTTCAAGAAAACAGTTCCTTTCACTTTGTAGTATTGTGAAAACTACTGAATGGAATGGACTAATTAAAATTGATAATTTAAGTTAAATATATAGGGACTATTTTGAGCCCAAATTTGATGGACTTAGTTGTATTTTAATACCTTTATGGAGGATTTGATGCATGACCTATAAATACTGAATTTCTTGGGGATGACCGAGCTATTTTTAGAGTAGGTGCTTTCCGTAGCATGGCATTTCACTGCAAGATTTTAAACATGCCCTGATATTTTGACAAAACGTAGAGGAATCATGTACATTTCAGAAAATATATGGTCTTGGAAAGGTTAAACTTAAGATAAAATGACCAGGTAAGCTCGAAAAAACACAAATTTAGTAGAAAACCTTAAAGAAAATAATTAGTGGTTTTACACCACTAGTAGCACCCGTCGTGTTATTTACAATTATAATCAGATGACGAGTCATATTAATTACAATTACAATCAAATGACGAGTGGATATCCTATGATAAGTCTTGACGAAGATGAAAGCAGGCCTGGATTGAACTACTACAAACGGAACATACACGTAGTTATCTGTGATACAGACATTTTAAAGTTCATATATATATATATATATATAATACTGATTAAAACTAAGGTTCTCCTGCCTCAGGCAAACGTCACCTTACTTGATTGTGGATATCCACTATAGGCCATGTGGTTGTATTCTTCAGAAATATTGCATATATTAGTTGGGTTTCAAATATTTTGAAAGTACAAGAGACTATTATTCTAGAAAAGCGTCGTGTGCACTCAATTTGATATCTACATCTCAGTCTTAAAATTAACATAACCATCAATATAATAGAATTATTAGTAAGATGTCTACGCGATCGATTAAAATTATATCTTTTTTATTTTTTTTCAGACGTCTTGATCATAACATGTTAACCAGCCTGCCATATGATATATTTCAGAAACTAAGTTCTCTCATAACATTGTGAGTGGTATTAGAGACATCAAGTCATATTTAAAGATTATGATGATATTGTTCACTGTGTACACCCTTACCACAATATAAATCAATGTAGATATACGCCTATATATTTATAGGTAATATGTCAAAATGTGCATGTTCTCTTTACATGTGTGTTATTATTAGATTTTAGAACTGTGCGTAATGTGTGGATTTGTTGTCATCTTATTACAACAGCTATAAACTGGCACATAATTCTGATCTTTCATCCTGTACTCTACAACTAGATACTGACACATATTTCTGATCTTTCGTCCTGTACTGTACAACTAGATACTGGCACATACTATTATTGCTGATGATTCATCATGTACTGTACAGCTAGATACTAAAAGTTATTCACGTTCCTATCCGTAGATATGGAGATTTTAACACCTTGTTCAAGTAACTAAGTAAACGTAAATACCACGTAAAGGTAACGTTATCTTTGTTGCTGGAAAGAATATGCACGAAATATGAAAGTTTCGAGCGTTTTTACCCGGTGTTGGGTACTATCTTTAGTAGAACCCGACAGTTCATCACATTAACAGCTTTATATTCAATATAGGACAAAAAACTAAATTTGCTTAAGACGCGCAACGTCGTGAGCTTTGACAACATGTTTATTTCCTTTCTTGAAAATTATAGCAACTTTTGATAGTTTAAATGGCTAGTTACACCCAGTAATATGACCAAATAACACCCGAGAATATGATTTTTATGCCCGGGGGTTTTAACCAATCAAAAGTTGTTATAATTTTCAAGCCGGGGATAATAGCTCATATTCCTAATGTCTCACCGTGTACTGTATAACTAGATACTTGCACATATTCCCGAGGTATCAGCGCGTACTCTACAACTGTATACTGGCATATATTTCTGAGGTTTCATCGTACACTGTACAACTAGATACTAGCTCATATCCCTGATGCATCACCGTCCTGTAGGACTAGACACTGACGCATATTGCTAATGATTCATCGTCTACTCTACAATTGTTTACTGGCATATATTTCTGAGGTTTCATCGTACACTGTACAACTAGATACTAGCTCATATCCCTGATGCATCACCGTGATGTAGGACTAGACACTTGACGCATATTGCTGATGATTCATCGTCTACTCTACAACTGTATACTGGCATATATTTCTGAGGTTTCATCGTACACTGTACAACTAGATACTAGCTCATATCCCTGATGCATCACCGTCCTGTAGGACTAGACACTGACGCATATTGCTGATGATTCATCGTCTACTCTACAACTGTATGCTAACATATATTTCTGAGGTTTCATCGTACACTGTACAACTAGATACTAGCTCATATCCCTGATGCATCATCGTCCTGTAGGACTAGACACTGACGCATATTGCTGATGATTCATCGTCTACTCTACAACTGTATACTAACATATATTTCTGAGGTTTCATCGTACACTGTACAACTAGATACTAGCTCATATCCCTGATGCATCACCGTCCTGTAGGACTAGACACTGACGCATATTGCTGATGACTCATCGTCTAATCTACAACTGTATACTAACATATATTTCTGAGGTTTCATCGTACACTATACAACTAGATACTAACTCATATCCCTGATGCATCACCGTGATATAGGACTAGACACTGACGCATATTGCTGATGATTCATCGTCTACTCTACAACTGTATACTAACATATATTTCTGAGGTTTCATCGTACACTGTACAACTAGATACGGGCACATATTTTTCATGCTTATCGTGTACGGTGCAACTAGATACTGAAAAATATTTATGATGCCTCACCGTACTGTCCACCTAGATGCTGGCACAGATGGTAGATGCTTATCGTGAACTGTACAACTAGATGCTAGCAAATATTGTTGATGATTCATCATGTACTGTACAACAAGATACTGGCTCCTATTTCTGATGCTTCATCGTGCTGTACAACTAGATACTAGCTCATATGCCTGATGCATCACCGTGCTGTACAACTAGACAATGACGCATATTGCTGATGATTCATCGTGTACTGTACAACTAGATCCCGCCCCATATTTCTGACGCCACCGTGTACTCTATAACTAGATGCCGGTACATATTGCCGATACTGCATCGTGGTCTGTACAACTTAGATGCTGGTACATATTTCTTATGCTTTAACTTGTATGGACAACTAGATACTGGCACATTTTTCTGAAGTTTTATCGTACAGAGTACAACTGGATACTAACACATATTTCTGACGCTTATCGTGTACTGTACAACTAGATGCCGGCAATTATATCTGATGTTTCATCGCGTACTGTACAACGTGATGCTGGTACAGATTGTCGATACTTATCATGAACTGTACAACTAAATGCTAGCACATATTGCTGATGATTCAGCAACTAGATACTAGCTCATATTCCTGATGCCTCATCGTACTGTGCAACTAGACAATGGCATATATTTTTAATTTTTCATCGAGCACTGTACAACTAGATACTGGTGAATATTTCTGATGATTCATGGTGTACTGTACAACTAGATCCAGCCTCATATTTCAGATGCGTCATCGTGTTCTGTACAACTGCTGGCACATATTTCTTATGCTTTTCGGGTAATGTACAACTAGATGCTGGCACATTTTTCTGAAGTTTCATCGTGCACTGTAAAACTGGATACTAACACATATTTATTATGCTTATCGTGTACTGTACTAGATGGTGGCATGTATATCTGATGTTTCATCGCGTACTGTACAACTTGATACTGCCTCATATTCCTGATGCCTCACCGTGTACTGTTCAACTAGAAACTGGCACAGATTTTCGATGCTTATCGTGTACTGTACAACTAGATGCTGGCACATATTTATGTTGTTTCTTCGTGTACTGTACAGCTAGATATTGGTATAGATTTCCGATGCTTATCGTATATTCTAATATGACGCCGTGTTATCGTCAGTTCATATAATACTCAACAACAACACTTTTAGCGCAAACGCAGTAATGTTGTCAATTCGGCTATTCCGTGTACCCTCCCGCTGTGAAATTACAGTGACGACCGAGTGTAAACAAACAAAACACCGGCATATAACGTATTTTTAAAGTCCTTAAAAAAACCCCAATATAATTTAAAAAGTTTCTGTATAAAATCCTACAAGGTCGTTTCCGTGAGGTCATACACAACAACTACACATACAAAAAAAAAATTCCGGAAAAAATACTTAAGACAACCATCTATCGACTTTGACTTTTGTAATTTATCGTCATCCTGTGACGTAGTTTACAAGGGACGCTGGTGATATTGACACAAGTTGGTTACTGATTTTTTCTCTCGATTTTTTGAGTATTTTACTTGTTTAAGTAGCTAAATGCAAAATACCATCAAATTGGAAAGTATCAGTAACTTAATTACATCACCGTCTAGTTATCGATGAAGGAAAAAGTACTGTAAACAATACATGAAGGTTAGGTTGTTATTCATGCGTGACACACATCAATGGAATGTATGTGTGCGTACTGGGAATCCCCAAAGGTAAATTCAATGAATTTTAAAAACAAATGAAAAAAATCTTATAATATTATTACTCACACAATATAGAGTTTGATTTAATATATGTGCTCAAATTGCGCCGATTCCGTCATCATATGTGAAGGGGGCTAAACGGAACAGCCGTTGTATGGCGGATTCTAAGGTGTCCTAAGGTCATAAAAATTACCGTATTTGTCCTATTAGAATCGAAATAATCCATGGCAGCCATTGTGTTATATTCATTTAACCATGGGCTGGGCCTTTATAATCGAATTTAATCCCGAGCGACAGCGACAGGGTTAAATTAACGATTATAAAGGCCCAGCCCATGGTTAAATGAATATAACACAATGGCTGCCATGGATTATTTCTTAATTATACAACTAGATGCTGGCACATACATATTGCTGTACTGTACAACTATATACTGGCGCATATTGCTGATGTTTCATCATGTACTGTACCAGATGCTGATAGATATTTCTGATGCTTTATCGTGTATTGTACAACTAGATACTGGCACATATGTTGAATGTCTCACCGTGCTATGCAACTAGATACTGGTACACATTTCTGATGCTTCACCGAACTGTACAACTAGATACTGACGCATATCTCTGAAGAATCATCGTGTACTGTACAACTAGATACTGGCCGATATTTCTGACGTTTCATCATATACTGTACAACTAGATACTGGGACTTTCCGGTGCTTATCGTGTACTGTACTACTAGATTATGGCACATATTTTGGCCGATTTACATATATGCTGTCCTAGAGTAGGTATATCTCAAAAAGGTTAGATCAGATAGCCGCACTCTCTCACTAAATGAAAGATATGTGAATTGCCAAAAAACTACAATCAATCCACAGAATATGACATATAGTTACAACAAACAATGTGTATTTCCCAAGGAAATCTAAATCTTCTCACATTGGTCCATTCACGTATGCAATTCTTGTTCCACCAATTTGTATTCAATAAGACCATGAGGATATCCTACTTCTTCTTCTTCTTCTTCTTCTTCTTCTTCCCGTAAAGAGTGTACTTAAACTGAGTGTAATTACTCCGTGCATGTCCGGATTGTACAGTTAAAATCAGTATTATTTACAGTTAAAAACAGGGTGGAGCAATATTTACACCTGGGACTGCACGGGAAGGATAATAGACCCTAGCCCTGCCTGGAACTGGCCGACAGTATTAGCCTAACGTACATCTGATGGTATGCTGTTCCATGTGATGATTGTACGAGGGAAGAAGGAAAAGTGATATACACCTGCTCGTGTATATATCCTGCAATCCCTCTTGTTCTACTATCAGCTGGTATGAGTAGATGTTCTGCATGGATTTCAACGAAGTTATGTACGATCTTATACATCAGAACAGATCTTGCCTTTGCGCTCCTTTGTTCGAGTGATTCCCATTTTAATTTGGAGATTATAGATGTAACTGCTCCTGGTTCTCGGTCTTGAAAGTTGTTCGAAATAAATCGTGCAGCTCTTCGTTGTAAAAAGTATAGTTGGGATATCTGTTTTTTGTTGAATGGGTCCCCTACAGCACTTTCATATTCAGTGGATGGTCTTGCTAGTGTTGTGTATGCAGCTTCTGTAACTTCTTTCGGACATGCATGTATGTTACGCATGAGGAAGCCGATGGCACTATTGGCTTTTGCTGTGATGTTACTGATGTGATTTGCCCAGCTCAGGTGGTTGCTAATGGTTACACCTAGATATTTACTGTCCTTTGTTACTTCAAGCATTTGGTTATGCAGTAAATAGTTGTACGCTGTTAGTTCCGTTTCTTTGAAATATGGAGTGTAAAACATTTATCTACATTGAATGACATTTGTCAAGTTTGTTTCCCCATTTTTCAAGTTGGTGTAGGTCTTCTTAGAGCTGCAACTGATCGGCGTTGGTGTTGACTACACGATACAGTAGGCAGTCATCGAGCGTTGGATGTAGCTGATTCCGGTAGATCGTTGATGAATGCAAGAAAAAGTAATGGTCCCAGCACTGTTCTTCGGGTACGCCTGAATCAACGGCACAAGTTGATGAGTGTGTACCTTCTAGAAATACCTGCTGTGTGCGGTCTGTAAGAAAGTGGCGTATCCATTGAAGACTATTTCCTCGATCCCCGTAGTGGTAAAGTTTTAGTAGAAGTCTATTGTGTGGAACTTTGTCAAAAGCTTTTGAGAAATATAGCATCAATTTGTTTCCCCTCAGATTGTGTTTTTGCTAATTCTTGTATTGTGAGAACGAGTTGTGTTTCACAAGATCTCAGTGCTCTGAATCCGTGTTGACTGTCGGAAAGTATGTTGCAATATGTCAGATTGTCCATGACATTACTGTGGATGTTTTCAAGCATTTTGCTGCAGATGGATGTAAGAGAAACTGGTCTGTAATTTGATGTCTGTAGTTCGGATAATTTTCCTACTTACGTCGATTTGTTTATTTTCCTTATCAGTGACAAGACTATTTATCGAACTTGACTATATATTTGAATAAAACGCGCGGTGTCTTATAAGAAACAGGAATGGCTTACCCTTCGCGTAAACCTGGGTTCATCCTCTGTTTATTGGTGGGTTCATCTTGCTCATCTTTTTTGTTTTCTGTGTTGTGTTTTGTTTCTCTTCGTCATATGCTTTGTGTGCCCAATGTTGCCAGTGTCTCTGGATTGTCAATTCCTGATTATTGCTTCGGTTTTCTCTAACGTTTGTTTTCTTTATGACATGGGACATGAAATTCAAGACTTACAGAATCAACCTAAGGTACTATCTGATCGGTTTTGTACTTACGTATACTGCGTTCGTTGTTAGACTTGAATACTCTGATTACGACTTAGGACTTTTATGCCTCTAAAAACTTGGTACTTAGTCTTTGGATTTGAGTCGTCATCATTCGCCTCAGAATTGGGTCTCTGCATGCGTCTTCCGACTTGAATATTCAGTTTTCTTCGTCGAACTTTGGAACACAGTGTTGGTCTTAAAAAAGAAATAAATTTGTTTAAAACATCACACAGAGTGGGATGTATATGTTGATAATTTGATTAAAATTTAGTATATTAAGTCTTCTGCATAACTAGCAACACTATTTAGTGTAGTTAGAAGAGGTCAGGGGAGGTAACTGAAATAAAGTAACAATAACCCCCGTATTACATAATGATGTTAGTATTTTATAGCAATATTTCAACTGTTAAATCTTAAATATTAGATATACGTTAATCATTAGCCTAACACGTTTTATATATGTGTCGATTTTTATTTCGTGCATGGCTATGGCTGTTAGTGCTTAATGCCACTTACACTATTTCAATTGTACAGAGAATCGACCTGTCAATGGCACACTTTATCACATAGTGTTGTATCTAGTAGATCACACCACTAACGTTGATAAGCTATGATAGACAGTGATAGTCAGATTCAAATCTAGCCACAGTATTTTACAGCTGCCACCACAAAGGCCTTTCGATGTGTGATTTTTATCATTAAGGTGGTACCATACACTTCAGCTAAAATTGGATCTGCCCGTTTAATTTTCTTATTTTTTGGATGTGTTTTTGAATATATCCAATGTAATAAATATCAAAATTTTAGCAAATTCCAACCAACAGATTCAGAGCTATAAATTTCTTAGCCACATAGCAGCCTTTTATCTCTCTGTGGTTTTGATCACCGAGATGCTTGATATCTGCATACAAACATCATACGATCAAAACGTTTAACTGATTTTAAAGAGTTATCTCCCTGTAGTGTATGGTACCCCCTTAAGAACAAAACAAGTACGGATTTTTCTCTGGATCTTGTGTCGGCATTGTCTCTGTTAACTTGTATCCTATGAAATATTTGTCATATGAATGGAAAATAAAAGTCAGAGAAAATCGATGGGGCAACGCAGAGTGAACAATCCACAAAAGACAGGACGAAGACAACAAAAAACAGCATCCCTTAAAAACACCGGAAACACAACACAAAGAAATAAAATGGTGAGCAAAAAGGACCCCATCAACAACCACGAAGGACAACACACTCTATGGATAATATCAAACAATATCCAATGGTATGACAATTTAAAACTTACAGTAGCTATAACAGGACATTTTTGTTTCAGATTGAAGGAAATACTAAAAGGCTATTTGAGATGATATATTGGTTGTGTCCTACAAGAAGAGCTTGAAGATACCAAAAGAGAAAGGAAAAAACCGTCAATCGAAGAAGGACAGACAATATAATGGTAAAAAAGGGAGAAAAAAACAAACAATGATCTATAATACACTACATAGAAAACTAAAGATCGTGCAATACATATCCTTCACAAAACCCCGACCTGAACACATGTGCTCCGAAAGCGTTATGCACATCAATGACAATTAGGCATACAACTTTCTGTTACAGGTCCAATATTACTCAGGTTTTTTTTTTCTATTCTGTTTTTTTTCTATGTGCACGAACTATGGCTCGGCAATTCAATACGGTCAACATATATTTCTTTCTAAATGGTTTAATCAAAATGAAATCTTGCAATTCATGTGAGTAGTAAGCTTAATTAATTAAAAAAAACCTTAAGGATAAAAATATCGACATAAAGGGCCAACCCGTGATAAAATCAATATATAGTCAAGCCTCCATGAATTCTTTCTATTCTAATATGACAAATACGTTATTAATTTTTATATAACAGCCAAAGCAAATAATGCCGTTGCCGATCAACTGGTATACCAATATACACATATTTTACCACAGGTTTGGACCCAAATCGTTTGAAGGACGTCATATTAGAATCATCTATAACTTTGTTATATAATTCTTAAATTAAAAAAATGAAAGGAATATACAATAGTGTATATCTCACGAAAACATGGCATGATGACGTCAGAGACAAGTTTCCAACGTCACTCTAATAAACAACAATAAACAACCTGCAAACCACTGTAAACAAAGGCACCTAACATTTATAGACATTTCATACTCTTGAAATCAGGATGAAATAATGAAATAAAGTGATTACTTTTTAAAGTGATATAGCAAATAAGAAATGGCTGATTCTTGAACACTAATTTTTTATAAAGGGTGTAGTTGTTGTTGTTCTTAATGAAATTATAACCTTGACCTTTCATTCACAAATTTTACATCAAGTCCTTCAGACAAGTTAGTTTCTTAGTGATTCCACTGAGCTTACACAATGATAAACCAACACAAAGACTTTATTCAGTTTGTGAGTCATTCGGCCAAGCTTACACATTTCTAATTCCTTTGGAGCCGAAAGCTAGTTTGACGTCAAACACAATATAATGTTACAGGAATAAAATAATGTCAGGTGTGTAGCCTTCGACACACAGTATCATAACTATCACAAATATCCTATCGGACTCGCTCCTATGATAACGATACTGTCTCTATATTCATCAATGTCGTTTTTCTATATTTTGTCCAATTTCATCTTATCATATCATAGACATCTGTACGACAATACAATAGACAACTTACCATTAGGTATATTTGACCACAACAAACGCCTGGACCATTTGTAAGTAATACACATTTATACTATACAATAATATAAGCACAAATATCAAATTTTCTGCACACGACGTGTTTCAATAAAAACCTGCATCAGATACACTCAAACAAAAAATATTTTGAAAGCTAAATAATGTTAAAAAATTATTTGGTAGTAAAAAAAGTATTATCAATCAAATATAAAGTTTGTTAAAATAAAGGAATCATCTTCATTTACTTCTATTAAGAAGAAAACAATTACGTGTGTATACAATGGAATATTACTTATGTGAAGTAAACATATACAATCGAGTTTTGTTACCTATGTTTGAAGATACAAAAGGGTTAATCAGAAGTCTTGTAGGAAAAAGACCAAAAGTTGTTTCATTAAAACATACATGCCACCCTGAGATGACACTTTAAAATCAGTTCCGTTTGTAGATGTCGGGAACGATTAAATTACTACCACAATGGATCAGTGTATTGCCATAGTACAATATCTAGATAGTATCACTAATCTATATTTATCACTTAATGGTCTTCGTGGTCTTTTCCATTTCAATAAATCATATCTTTTGATTTGATTGATTTGATTGATGTTTTTTGGTATTTTGTATATATTATAGAGATATGGAGGAAAATAAAATAGACAACTTACCATTAGGTATATTTGACCAGAATATAAACCTGAGCTCTGTGTGAGTAATATACATTTATATTATTCCAGAAATTATCAAAATAAAGTCAAAATATTTAGAATGAACTACAATCACGACATTTATTTCTTCTTATTAGTTTGGAATGTGACATATTATGAGTATTAAAGGCAAAACGTCTTTTATCGCTAAACCTGATTAATCTAAGCACTGTTAAGATGATAGCAAGAACACATGTACACTGTGGAATATTACTTACGTGATTTAACAATTGGACATTTAAGAGCTTTGCCTTTAAAGCTGTTTCATTAAACATACATGACATCCGGAGATGACATTTTTATATCACTACCATTGGTGGATGTAAGAAATAGTACTACAGTGGATAAATCTATTTTCAAAGTGCAATGCTTTGATACTATGCCGTCTTAAATTCCACAGCTCTTGGTACAAACAGACATAATCAGATGTTCTTCAGAATATCATCTGATCTCGTCATGGTACAACCGACAAGACGATCATACTGTGCAGGTCAGATCTGGAAATTCATGCAATATTATATCGAGCAAATATCACCATAAGATTCAGCTGCGATATACAGCAATATCATAGTTCGATTTTAATTTGATTAATGAACAGCAAGGTTAAACAGTGATGGTCAACAATTCTACCAATATCAACTCAACGAATAATTAATCACCTCTCATCCAACATTACTGAACACAAGAAACGACTATGAAATATGACGTTGAAATTCCAGGTCTTGGCTTTGAACAGGCACAAAAATGTGGCAGGGTTAAACAGGTTAAATGGTTCTGAAACCTTAATATATATTATACAAATACGGCCATGAAGGTTCTTTCGTTGTGATATTTACGGTCTCAAGTTTTATGGATCTGGTGTCAGTCTTTTATCCGTCAACACTGTAACTGACATCTTGTGAAATATTTAGTCATTTCAATTCAAACTTTGTAACTTTATTTTATATAGATAGCCTTAGACAGCTCCTTATTTGATGACGATATAATGACGTATGGACAAAAACAAGAACGTCATATGTGATGATTTCGACATAAAATATCACTACTCAGCCTATTGGACTCGTTGCTATTTTAGCGATAATATCTGTCTCAAATGCCGGTATTCTATATATTCTAAATAATCTCGTCAGTTTCATTAAATAATATTGTTTGTTTATATTATAGATCTCTTGCACATAATAAAATAGACAACTTACCATTAGGTGTATTTGACCAGAATATAAACCTGATACATTTTTGAGTAATGTACATTTGTATTATATGACTATGCCTATTTCTTTTATCTGATTGGTTAAAAACATGCGATTTTTTCTTGATATAACTATAGTAATACTGTCTAAACCTTCATTTTCGGCAACGATTAATTTTGATCGTTCCAGAAGAGCCTTTTGAACGTTATATTAACCTCACCTTACGCTAAAATCGGAAAATCCCTACTTTTAATTTTAGCGTCACGTAAGGTTTTTATAACGTTCCAAAGGCTCCTCTGGAACGATCAAAATGTATCTTTGCAGTCTGCATAAGTCTTTCTTCTTCCCATTAAAATTTACACACACAAAAAACAACATATGTAGTGTTTAATGCCAATTTATAAAACATGGTCCAGAGGACATTAATAAGTTTCATATAAAACAATTACTGACTTTCATTTCGATTAATATAAGGATCTATCGTTCCAAGATATACGATATTTACCTCGGCTTTGGCCTCGGTAAATATCATATATCTTGGAACGATATATCCTTATATTAACGGAAAGTAGTTAATGCTAAAAATAGCATACCAGTATACCGTAAGGTAGAATTTGGACATTGCAGTTGCATGTAGCACCAAAAATGGGGATCGCCATTTTTCAAAACTCTTCAATGTGGAGAAGTCAAAAGATATAATCCATTCTTGAATTTATCCTGCCCGTGACGTCGTTCAATCGGTATCGTATAATATATCACCATTGATCAGGTATGTTTATCTTTTTTATCTCATGACTTCATGTCAAGCATGTTATTGCACTGACGAAAAGGGAAAGTGTGAGAAGAATGTCTTTTTTTGTAAAAACCGGTCAGGGCTATCCTTGTCAACTCATCGACCAGTGACCACGAAAAACTCGGGAAAATACGATAGCATTGGCCACAAAAAAGAAAAAAGCATATGTACGCACAAAACAATTTAAAACTGACAGACATTTAACCTACGGACATTCGCGTAAAGCATGAAATTATACGTAGATAACCCTCCCCCAGCTACAAATAAACTCATTTGTTTTATGAAAACGTAACATGGGATGGGAATATTAAGGACGATATACAATTGTAAACATTGTATTGCAGTTGATCTGATATTAAAACATAACCAAACGGGCACGATGATGGGAAGAGTCAGATAGATTATTTATTCAAATAACATGATCAGTCCGTGTGACGTCACATGAAGAGGTGTCATGGCCGCTTACACTACGACATGAAATTCCAAATATTCATATTTTTAATTGGGCATATTAATGTTAATAAAGATGTTTTTTGTTTAATAATTAGTTATTAAATTATATATTCCCAAAACAAGAAATTGAGACCTTGTAAACACTAGAACTTCCTTGACAAGAATTGAGCAAAACTACCAATTACTAAAATTGTGAAAAGTTTCCTGTAGATAATGCCCATCAAGTTATCACTTAATAAGATAAAACACAAGTAGTTGTTGTATTGGCTGTTATTTGTCATGGCTTTATAAATATAACAATATAATACATTCAATCAAATTCAATAGATAAATCATTTCAGTTCAATGTTCAATCAATTGATCATCAACAAAATTGATGACAGTAAACTATTGGGTGGTCCAATAGAGGTAAACCGCTGGGTGATCCATAGCGGTAAATATGTCAAATCCGCCATCCATCAGGTGTTCAACTACAGCCATTGCAGACAATTTCTAAAGCCATGACGATCTTCTGAAAAATATATAACAAAGAGCAGTATCGGTTTTTAATTAAGGGGAAGGGAGGGTGGGAAATTTAAATGTCCACCACAGTAAGGTCAATATCGAATCTGAGGACGTTCAATCCGGTGCACTCGATTAAATACCAAGTATGACCGCTTACGACAATCAAGCGGTTCAATCAACCAATACAATACCGCTTATAACAATTTAAACATATTAAAACATATATAAAAAATTGCCCTCATATAAATTAAATAAATGAATTTAATTTGTTGTAATTAAATTGTATTATTAAATTATATATTCCCAAAACAAGAAATTGAGACCCTGTAAACACTAGAACTTCCTTGACAAGAATTAAACAAAACTACCAATTACTAAAATTGTGAAAAGTTTCCTGTAGATAATGCCCATCAAGTTATCACTTTATCACTTAATAAGATAAAACACAAGTAGTTGTTGTATTGGCTGTTATTTGTCATGGCTTTATAAATATAACAATATAATACATTCAATCAAATTCAATAAATAAATCATTTCAGTTCAATGTTCAATCAATTGATCATCAACAAAATTGATGACAGTAAACTATTGGGTGGTCCAATAGAGGTAAACCGCTGGGTGATCCATAGCGGTAAATATGTCAAATCCGCCAATGAAAATACTGTTAAATACAAGTATTTTCAACTGCCAAACATTTGACACAAAAACAAAAATACACATGACAAATTACACAGCCAAAGGATAAACGTGATACCATGGGTTATCAATAAATGTTTCCATAGCACCCTATATAGCATTAATAAACAAATCATTGCCGATGAAGGAAAGATGCACCCCATCGTTATCAAATAAACTTCGAAGTTTGTCATCAAAATCAGGATATTTAATGATGTAACAGTTTCTTTTCAATAAAAAAGATCTAATGGCACGATTTATTCTTTTTCTGGTATGTTCCATTTTATTTGATTTGGGAGAATGACGCCAAGATAGTCTTGGCAAAATGCTTGACCAGATTAAAGGAATTCCAGGTAAAATTTCATAAATTAAAGCTGACAAAGTTTGTTTAATGTTATAAAGTAAAAGCCCCAAAGGCACATCGCCAATGTCATTTCCACCACAATGAATGATAATAGCACTGGGATATCCGTGTACTAACAGCATACCTTTGACTGTATTTAAAACAGCATGCCATTTCATTCCATTCATGTGAATCCAAACAACTCTGCAACCATAATTTTCCAAACGTAGATTGTAACCAGTTGGTCTTCGTTGTGTATGGTCACATGCTCTTTTTATCAGTGAACTACCCAATAACCATAAAGGTCTTAACTCTGAAAATACTAACATCGAGTTAACATCTAATATATCTTTGATACGCATTCCATTGCCAACGACCTTTTATTTTAATGAATTCCTCACTTTTCCCCTGTGATGCTAAAAATGTTGCACCACCGATTCTGAATGAATGTGTATTAAAATTGGAAGTGTCATAGCCTGAGAATTTAAGAGCTGATCGTAGAACAGATAAAAACTGGTTTCTTGTTATATATTTACCATTCAAATGACAAAACAATGGACCATTCGACATTCGCCTAACAGTTAAATAATCTGTTACTGCCTTGACAGGACATAACGGCAAAGTGTTCGATTTAATTTGACACGTTGTACTTCTACCTAACTGGTCAGTTTTTGAAAATCTGATGCAAATAGACATCAGGTTCTTTTGAAATGAAATATCACTTTTTTGAATAATCTGTGACGCACTTTGTTCATTTGAAGCAGTTATTTCACTTATACGTAACAGAGCGCCAAATGCAAGAGAAAATACTGCAACAAATAAACTGGTTTCATATGCAGAATTGCAAACCCGAGCAAGAGCATGAGGAAATTTTAACATCATATCAGCAGTTATAGGAAGTCTTAAATCGGGCATGTAATGAACCTTTGACATACCTTTCAGCATTGTTTTTAATAAGAAATGATTTTGTAGTGTCATATTGGTTATTTAACTTTAAAACAAAACTAATTGTAGACATATATGCCTTAGCAGTTGAAGGAGAATACAACTCTGATGACAAAAAAGCTAAAAAATTAATCAAATGATAAGGCGGTGGAGGCCATATTAAATCTAAACAATACTGTCGCCTAAATTTCTGAAATGTACTGACAGCATTTTCATATGTATTCCATGTGTTCTTTGAATTTGATGCCTCAATTAACATGTTGGCTTCTTGCACAAAAGGCTCCAAAATTGCACAGGAATTGGTGTGGGGTACGTCTGTGCAGCAGGTGCTAATTGTCTGAAGTATTCCACCTGTCCACGAGAAATAGAATCAGCAATTTTATTTCTAAACGATGGTATATGTCTACATTTTAAATGGAAATTAAAGGAAAGAGTCCAATAAACAATATGATGTAATAATGTCATAACTCTATCCGATTTTGATGATTTGTTATTAATAATACTGACTACTGCACTGTTGTAAGAAAATATCAATATCTTTTTGTTTTTAAACTCACAGCCCCACAAAAATATTGCTAAAGCAATAGGAACCAACTCTAGATAAGTAATATCTTTCAAAATGTCAGTATTGGCCCAATCTACTGGCCATTTCAGCATTGCCCATTTCCCAGAGTAATAAACTCCACAACCTTTTGTTTCATCACCGGCACTGTCAGTATAAAGCTGGGTGTCATCACTTGAACACCAATTCTTATCCAAAATAAATGAAATTCCATTAAAAGTACCAAGAAATTCAAGCCAAACTAAAAGATCACATTTAACCGTGTTTGTAACCCTAACATAATGATGTGGCTGTGTGACGTTACTCATTAATGCATACAAGCTTCTAATGAAAGTTCTACCTGCAGGTATGGCTCTGGTACAAAATGCGAAAGAACCAGCCAAAGATTGAATGATTCGTAATTTTACTCTCTTTTTGTTCATAAAAAACCCGATTTTCTCCTGCAATTCAATAATTTTGTCATTCGGAATTTTTATTAACATATTGACAGTGTCAATTGTCAGTCCAAGATATTCAATAATGGTTGAGGGACCTTCAGTTTTCTCATGTGCCACTGGTACATTTATAAAATTGCAAACATCAACAAAGCAATTCATTAATTTTTTACATTCATCAGTTTCAGCTTTCCCAACAAAAAAGAAATCATCTAAGTAATGATCAACGTTATCTGAATTTGTTTTTGATTTAACAACCCATTCAATAAATGTTGAAAAAGTTTCAAAATAAGAACATGACTGAGAACATCCCATTGGCAACATTTTATCAATATAAAAGTATCCATTCAACTTGAAACCTAACAAATCGAAACACCCTGGATATATTGGGAGCAATCTAAAAGCAGATTTAATGTCATGTTTTCCGCATAAAGCGTTCTGACCTACTTTTTGAATCAAAGATACTGCATGGTCAAACGGAGAATACTGCACAGAAGAATGAACCGGGTCAATGTAAGAGTTAACACTGTTGCCATGTGGAAATGAAAGATGGGTTATCAATCTGAAACCTCCTGTCTTTTTTGGAACAAAACCTATTGGACTACAGCGAAGATTCGAAATAGGCCTTTTATTATATGGACCTGAAATTCGACCAAGGTCAATTTCACTCTGAATTTTATCACGCGTTTTTATTGGATGTTCGTGAACAGATTTTAAATTCTGACAATCAACAGGAGTGAGAGGACCAGAATAATGTATTGGAAACCCGTATTTAAAACCTTCATAAATAATTTTTGAAGCAGAATTGTTGGGATATTCTATCAACAACTGACTTAATTTTTCGACATCAATGGGTGATTTTCCTAACGACCAGATATATTCTTTTGCGGATGCTGAAATCAAATACATAATTGTGTAATGTTTTGTAATCTAACGATCAACGCATACTATTTGGAATTTTTTCAGTATAACGACTTTGATTTGGCCTTTGAAGTAAGCCTCGCCTTGTATTAAACTGAGAAACTTCTTGGGTGGGTTAACCATACCCATTATTTTGACGAGTTTGTGCATTAACTTGGTTTCCATTTATGTTAAAGCAATGAATACTTGGATGTTTCATTTGACATTTCATACACGTGTGCTTGTAAGTACAAACTGGCTTTATACAACGACCTTTGTAATTATAATCAAAACAGTGTAATTTTGATTTCTGAATATCAGGCTTTACCGCAGCTGAATTCCCAGACAAAATAAATCTAAGCCATATGTCACCATCAATTGTTGACCATGACCTCGATGGATTTCTAGAAATCCGTAATCTAAACTGTTGATCATAGAGAAGCCATTTTGAATAAGGTTGTTCATGAGCAACATTTCGTATTATTAACATGTATTTCAATAGCTCAGAGGCCTTGTAAGGATGATTTTGAATAATGATCTGAGCATAATTTGTGAATGCATCTGTCCATAGATCAAGTGTGTCTATAGCTTTGATTTTCTTTTGCCTTTGTTGTAAAACAAGCTTCCCGTTAACCACCTCTAAATTACATGGCTGATCATCAACATTACTGATAAAATTTTGAGTTAAAAATTGTGATAAATCAACGTATTCGAAATTCCAAACCTTTTCTTTTGTTTGTTTAGAAATAAATATATCTAGGTCATTGGAAAAACCTGGTATTAATAATGGGTCATCATGAGAGGGGGGTTGAACTATATTTGAAACAATATTACCAGGTTGAGCAGTTTGAACTTCGTTCACAGTCTGTGCTGCAACTGGAGGAGGTACAGGGGGCTGTATACAAGCCTGTTGCTGGTCATGGTCCGTTGCTTCGACCTGTTCAGGATTAACATCCGGCACATTATGTTGCATGTGTTGTACTGGTACGTGGCGCCTGTTAAGAACTGCATGCTGTTGCCTGTGTTGAACTGGTTCCTGTCGTTGAATTTGTCCCTGTCGCCTGTTCGGAACTGGCTGCTGTTGATTCATCGGCATAGCTCTGTTCCTTAAACCATACGGTTCACGCCCTCGTCCTTGAGGTTAAACCCTTCTACCACGACCCCTTGGCATGTTAATTAAACTAAAGTCTTGTTCAATGTGAGAAGCAATCCAAATTTAAATGTCCACCACAGTAAGGTCAATATCGAATCTGAGGACGTTCAATCCGGTGCACTCGATTAAATACCAAGTATGACCGCTTACGACAATCAAGCGGTTCAATCAACCAATACAATGCCGCTTATAACAATTTAAACATATTAAAACATATATAAAAAATTGCCCTCATATAAATTAAATAAATGAATTTAATTTGTTGTAATTAAATTGTAATATTTACAAATAAAAAGCTACAATGTATTGAATTATAAAAAATTGTTCAACTGACTGGCCATTTCCTTTAATCTCAATAACAATCAATAATTGTATAATATTACATACATAAATTTCTTCTTATTAGTTTTGAATGTGACATATGATGGGTATTGAAGGCAAAATGTAATTTATTTCTAAATATTGTTAAACAAAGAACTACTAAGATAGCGAGAACACATGTACAGTGTGGACTATTACATAAGTGATTTAGCAATTTAAAATTGAGAGTTTTGGATTAAATGCTGTTTGATTAAAACTTACGCGACATCCTGAGATGGCACTTTTATATCACTACCATTTTTGGATGTCAAAATTAAAAAAATTGCTGCCATGGATATGTTCCATTTGTCGTAAGCACTTCCCGGTCCTTTCCTCATTCATGATTTATTACCGGGTTTGTAACTAGATTAACCCGACGGGTGTCACTAGTGGATTAGGAACTGCTTACCCTTCCGAACAACATGAGTTTACACCCGATACTTAATGGGGTTCGTCTTTCTCCGTCTTTAGTTTTATATGTATGTGTTGTTGTACATCGTTGGTTGTTCTTTTGTACTCTTTCTTTTGGTCGTTGTGTTGTTTGTTCCTCTTCGATATACGGATTCTTGTAGATTTTTAAAAATAGTAATCGCTAGCTTTAACTAAATGTTTTCGTCATTATCCAACTTTTCACACTATTGCACAGACAGGAAAATGGGATCACCTTGGGTGGCCCATTCCTCTCTCATTATTGTATCTTCTTTCTATCTTGTTCAAAGAAAACTTTGAAGATACCATAGAGGAAATATCAACCCTTACACACAAAACAATGGCTAAAATATTCTGCAAAATATGACGTCGAAGAATCAGAAATAAGAAAATTGAACCCCGCAAAAACCGAGATGAAACTCATACATTTTATATATATATTATAGAGAGGTGAACGACAATGAAATAGACCACTTACCTTTAGGTATATTTGATAAAAATGTAAACCTCATATGGCTGTGAGCATTTTATATTATACTAGAAATTATAACAATAAAACCTAAATCGTCAAATAGTAACAAAAGATCGAGTGTATTTTTGGCCGAAAGATGATTCACTGAAAAACATACATGCTACTCTGAAATGACATTTTAATTCTTTTTTCTAGATGAATGTCAGAAAAGGTAAAATTGTCATAATAAATGTGTGTAATTTTAATGCTTCCCTAACGAGATTGTCTGCGTACGCGTTTAGCTTTATGTACAAACTATATCTTATTCATATGACTCAGACATATGTCTCAAACTCTACAGCTGGGAACATATATCCCATACGCTATGATTGGAGACTGCGTTTCAGAAAATCATACACTAATCGATCGGATAATTAGTTACGCTTTGTGTGTAGTTCCAGCCTATGCTTGGAACACTGTTGTTTTGCCGATACAGACCCTGGATCGTTTAACTTAACAGATATTTCGTATCGTTTGCGTTTTTCGTTCGTTTCGTTTGCGTGTATCGTTCGTTCGTTTTTCGTTTTCCGTTCGTTTGCGTTTCGTGCGTGTAATTTGTTCTTTCGTTTCGTGTATCGTTCCCCAGTTTAATTAGACGAACACACGAAACAAAATACAAACGAACGATACACGAAACGAACGATACAAGAAAAGAACGATACACGATACACGAAAAGAACGCACGCTACGATTTCCAGTTTAAAATAATTACTACAATTTCAATCTTACTATTACTAAAAAATTTTAATTAAAGTGTAAAAAAAAATTTACATATACAAACATGTATTTCCTTTATTTACATGCATCAGTAATTTTGTACAATAAGGGAAAACATATTTAATAAATGCATTTTTTCTATAATCTACTCTAGGACAAATAAACAAGAAATCATCTACATGTATGTAAACAAACGCCTCTGGCAGTTTCACCTGGAAAATGCATGCACTGCAGGTGTGAAATGTCAAGTCTTACATTTGTAATTTCATTCTAATTAACAATTATATGACCTTTTGAAGCCACACGCCTCTCGGACTGCTTAACCGAGAAAATAACTGAAACACCTATGTCTGGTTGGAATTGTCAATTGAGAATCCGAATAATTATAAATATAAATTCTATATAATTATATAAATATAAATTCTGTATAATTATATAATTAAATAAATATAAATTCTGTTTAATTATATAAATAGAAAGTCATATTTGGAAGTCAAATATATGAGATTTAAAATTTAATCATAAATATAATTATTAAACTATTATATATAAATTGTATTATCCTATTACTTTACCGACTAATTTATCATTTATATATATAACTTGCTTATAAAATATAAGATTACAGAAGTTAAAATATAAGATTACAGAAGTTAATTTTGTTATTACCCTTATTTATTACAGAAGTTAATCACATCAATTTGCACAAAAGTCATTCAAATAATAACACGATACTATTCGTGTATCGTGCGTTCGTTTCGTGTATCGTTCGTTTGTTTCGTGTATCGTGCGTTCGCTTCGTGCATCGTGCGCTCGTTTCGTATATCGTGCGTTTGTTTCGTGTATCGTGCGTTCGTTTAGTGTACCTTGCGCTTGTTTCGTGTATCGTGCGTTCGGTTCATATATCGTGCGTTTTTCGTGTCGTTCGTGTCAAGCGTTCGTTCGTTTTTCGTTCGTTTCGTTTGCGTTTTTAGTTCGTTTGTGTTTCGTGCGTTGTGTAAACTTATACGATCCAGGGTCTGTATACTAAATTTGTCGTCAACCTGTGGTGTCAGTTACTGGTTATGTATGGATATATGGTTTGCTTACAAGACCACAACTAACAATGAGATAACGCGAACACCTACTTCACCTAGTTCTCGAGGCCTATTCTGCCTATAGACTATATAGTCACATACCGCGTTATTGTATAAGAATGGATGTGACTACTTAGTCTTCCGTCTATCTGGCTGTATATAATGATACAACATAATAATTGCCATATTCAAAGAAAAGGTCAGTCTCATAAACATTAAATAAGGCGAAAATACGTATGTTTAATCCAAGAATACGACCGAGAATGGCCAAGTCCATGCTGTTTCATTTCATTATGTAGTAGTAAACATGCGGACCTCGACGTAGACACATCTCCTATGAAAGTAATGATTCGATAAGGTGTTGATTCTATGTTTCCTATGCAAATAATGTTCCGATAAAGTGTTGATTCTATATAGTATCACTGCAATAACATAATTTATTAAAACTACGATCTCCCTCAATACATGTATTGATACACTTAGTTCTGTTTGGCTGTCATGTTTATGTTCTTGGCTTACGGGCTTCCGACGACCGTTGAATTATTGTTGCCTTCAAATCTTTATCAAGAGCATACCTGATGATACTTATTGCTTGTAGGAACGCGCTGTTCGTACTAGATTAGATATCGGTGGGTTTTTTTGCACCAGAAAACAATAATAAAGGCATGTGTTATTTCTGCTGAAATGTTAATGGATGTAAATATATATATATATTTGAGTTCCTCCAAAACATGGTTTATAATGAATGAAGTTACTATACTGTGTTCTTCAATAATTAACAGGGGAGTGAATTTTTACACCCATTAATAATTGAAAGAACAATACTTATTTAACATGGCTTAAGACATATGTCAAAGAGAAAATTTCCAATGTTGCTTTACTTTATTAATAAATTTGTTTACATACTAGTAAACCATGTGTAATAATGGAGTGTGTCAAGATTTAGAGTGATGGGGCGATCCTGATACGAACATATTAACAGTACAATCACAATTGTAACATACATGACCTTTTTTCCTTTGATATTTTTATGAATTTTTCAGCTTAAAAAATGTGTTATGTAGAAAAGGATGTTTTGTCATCTCGAATTGATATTGCACCATGATTAATTCACCAACTATATGGAGCTTATACCATGGTACAACATGCAGATCTGAATGTTGTACCATTATAGCTAAACATATCAATAATTTCTTCTTTGTTACAAAACATATATACCGACCTATTGGTATCTTTAGTCTGTTTTACTGTAATAATTAGCATAATGAATAACGTTTGGACCTAGTATGTGATCTGAATAGGGGACCGTCGTAGTCGTGGTCGTATATGGTAGTTGGATGTACACCATGCCTGTGCAATTGTTGCCTATCACCACTATAGTTGTGAGTTCGAATCCCGCTAATGGCAAGGTGAACTCGATACAACAACAACATAGATGTAAACATACAATATAAAACAAGCACATATTCACTTTCACTCCCAAATACCAACGACTATCACAAAAATAAAGGCCAAGTTAAACATGGACAGTACAATAGCGGAGTCAGTCAATGCTCGTAGTTAACTGACTACTAGTTGGAAGTGAGTGCGTGTTGTTTACTAACGCCAAGTCATTAATTTTTCAGCTCTATCATGGCGAGAGCAAGTTAATTTTCAATGAGATAAGGATGAGGTCCTCTTTGTATTAGACCAACACACTTACTTGTATTGTTATAGTGCTAGTTCACTGAAACAACTGTCCACCGATAGACATGTCGCCCCACTCGTACACATTAACCTGATTCAGAGGAAAGCAGTATGTTCTTTCTCCTTAATGCTGCGTGCTTAGCAGAGAGGCAACAAATAACCAATTTCATAGTCTTTGGTTTGAACTGATCGGGGCTCGAACCTACGATCTACCGTACTCGAGGCGAGCACGCTAATAGTACTCCACCGATGAACCTACGATCTACCGTACTCGAGGCGAGCACGCTAATATTACTTCACCGATGAACCTACGATCTACCGTACTCGAGGCGAGCACGCTAATATTACTCCACCGATGAACCTACGATCTACCGTACTCGAGGCGAGCACGCTAATATTACTTCACCGATGAACCTACGATCTACCGTATTCGAGGCGAGCACGCTAATATTACTCCACCGATGAACCTACGACATACCGTACTCGAGGCGAGCACGCTAATATTACTCCACCGATGAACCTACAATCTACTGTACTCGAGGCGAGCACGCTAATATTACTCCACCGATGCAGTTACTAGCTTAGAAGGTAGAATCTGTTATTTTACATGTATTACATAAACGTTTGATTGTTTTAACTAAATCCCCTGTGTACATTATAAGATAAATATACTAAATCACTGCAATATAACCGAAATATTGTCTATCTCTTGATATAAAACTCCAGTAATTAAAGAAAGAATTGTGATGTAAGGGAGGTAATTTAGAATATAGTCATACGATGCATGACACATGTGGACAGTGGGTTCAGTGCATCCGCAACACATTTTCATTGTATTGTATCTCTGTGGTATTATGAATTGATGTGACTAAATATGGTCAAATATATGAATGAAATAGATATACAACACATTTTGAAACAAGGAAGTGCTCTAATCTATGTTTTGTTGGGTTTTTTTGATCTGTAGTATACTACAAATAATAAACGGTGCACACGATAAATCGTATCGTGTAATCCGGCCTGAAAGTTACTCTTTCTTTCAAAATTAAGGGGGAAATACTCATTGATTTTTTATGACCAATAAGACCGGAATCACCATGTCATAAATCACAACTGGTATGTCTAATACATATTGTA
This sequence comes from Gigantidas platifrons, assembly GCA_002080005.1. Classification (NCBI taxonomy): domain Eukaryota; kingdom Metazoa; phylum Mollusca; class Bivalvia; order Mytilida; family Modiolidae; genus Gigantidas; species Gigantidas platifrons. Next base: position 246,262 of record MJUT01038149.1, read on the forward strand.
CCTGTTCACGCATAGCAATAACTCATTTATAATCATTCATATCCTGTATAGAAATGTCGTATTTTAAGAAATGTAAGACTGAATTACTTATCTGTATTCAGTACATTCAGTTTAAAAATAAATAAAACGTCATGTGGCAACAAGAATAAAATATATGTAAAACTAACGTACAGCTAAGATATCTTTTAAACCAACATTATCGGTGGTGTAATGGCTAGCGTCTCATACATCTAAGCCAACAATATCGGTGGTGTAATGGCTAGCGTCTCATACATCTAAACCAACAATATCGGTGGTGTAATGGCTAGCGCTTCATACATCTAAACCAACATTATCGGTTGTGTAATGGCTAGCGTCTCATACATCTAAACCAACATTATCGGTGGTGTAATGGCTAGCGTCTCATACATCTAAACCAACAATATAGGTGGTGTAATGGCTAGCGTCTCATACATCTAAGCCAACAATATAGGTGGTGTAATGGCTAGCGTCTCATACATCTAAACCAACAATATAGGTGGTGTAATGGCTAGAGTCTCATACATCTAAGCCAACAATATAGGTGGTGTAATGGCTAGCGTCTCATACATCTAAACCAACATTATCGGTGGTGTAATGGCTAGAGTCTCATACATCTAAACCAACAATATCGGTGGTGTAATGGCTAGCGTCTCATACATCTAAACCAACAATATAGGTGGTGTACTGGCTAGCGTCTCATACATCTAAACTAACAATATAGGTGGTGTAATGGCTAGCGTCTCATACATCTAAACTAACAATATAGGTGGTGTAATGGCTAGAGTCTCATACATCTAAACCAACAATATCGGTGGTGTAATGGCTAGCGTCTCATACATCTAAACCAACAATATCGGTGGTGTAATGGCTAGCGTCTCATACATCTACACCAACAATATAGGTGGTGTAATGGCTAGCGTCTCATACATCTAAACCAACAATATCGGTGGTGTAATGGCTAGAGTCTCATACATCTAAACCAACCATATCGGTGGTGTAATGGCTAGCGTCTCATACATCTAAACCAACAATA